>JAKCPI010001105.1:0-289083 GCA_023213315.1 Euborellia annulipes
CCCATTGTTATTATTGTGAGTATTTTAATTTTGAGACTCTCTAATGGCCTATGACTTAAACGGGTAAATAAATAATTTTGAGACTGGTTCTAAATTAAATAAATGGTAGCACTCATCCAGGACTGTATGTATTCAGGTTTGAGAAGTTAAAAATTTAAATAAAGGGGTCTAAACACGAGCAACAAAAAATGCGCATTGGCCAATTTGTTGCCGAAATATTTCTGGGCAATGTATAGCCCAATATGTCTCTGCAATGTTTTGACAAGTGTTGCCCGGCAATATTGCCTTTTTTTCTTTCAGTCAGCAATATCAAAAGAAACCTTGCTGATAAATAGTAGCAATGCGGGCCATATTGCGGCTATATTGCCAGTAACATTCTAAGAAACAAAAATGAATGAAAAAATTCGCTTTGACAGAATCTCTTTTCCCATTTTGATTTTTGGCCAGCATTTTGTATTTCCATCCGCCGGTTAAGTTAAAATTTTTTTATTTATTTTATATATATATATATATATATATATATATATATATATATATATATATAATAGATAATTAAAATATATTTTGTAGATTTGAAAAATAAAGTGTATGTTGTATTTAAATCATAATAGATGGAAGGAGCAGGCAGTCAGGTAATTAGTTTCGGCTTTAATTAGATAGAGCCAATTATTGAGAGTATGAACTCATATGACAAAGCATTGAGTCTTATTGTGGAGTTGTCAGTAGGTGTGTATTATACACAAATTATTTGTATAAAATATAAAGAAATGATATCAGCTTTATATACGATGCGCCAATTTTGAGTTACAAAATTGTTTCATTTCGTGGAGACTAATTACCTGGCTACCTGCACCTTTCATCCATTATTATATATTTTGTAGTTTTATTTTACTGACAAATCCTCCAACTTTACTATTATAAACTTTTTTTTTTGTTTGATAGATTCTGAGGTTCCTCGAGTGGTTGGCTGTCCTCGTTCTTTTGAGGTGCAATTATTACCTGGGGAGGCTGGACGCAGTGTCACCTGGCCAGAGCCCATTTTCCGAGACAATCACGCAATTCAACATGTCTACAGATCCAAGGTAGCCTGAAATCACAAGAGTTAAGTAGGGATAAAGAGAATAGGATTTATTCAATGGCTAGAAATGGACACTGTAGCAAAAGTGTTAAGAGCAAATATTCTTATTGAAATAAAATATTTTCAATGAATTTTTTTTTTTTTTTTTTTTTTTTAAGGTCTTTTTCGGCATCCAAGGCCATTTAGACCCCATCCCTATTTATTTCAAATGATTTGTAGTCAACTCAAATGAAATAAATTTATCTCGCCTGGGGCAGAGGGCGAACCCGGGACCCCGGTGCGAGAAGCTAGTGTCTTTCTCTGATCCACGGGTCAAGAGCTCAATGGAATTTAATTTTGAGAGATTTCATTATTATAATTAATTGGCTTTAATTTTTCATAAGGCAAGATATAACCCAATTCTTTCAAAAGAGGAAATTGTGAATTCTCAGGAATTTTTTGAGCCTTCCCATTTGAAAATTTGGAGACCTGAGTATTTTAACTAGATTCCCATCTCAAAATTCCATTTCGAAACTTCAACTGGGAGTTTGTTAAACAGAACGCGACGAACGCTCGGCAATATCCATCTATATATATATATATATATACCTACTCTATATTATATATTGGTATAAGCCAATGCAGGGCCTAAACTATGAAAGTTAGAAAGCTGTAATTTGGTATGTGAATTACGTTTACTAGGCAGGCGTCATTTAAGAAGCGATTTTTAGAAATTCCGATTTAAGGATCCTAAATGGGCATTTTGATTCTACTATAACTTTTAATCGAGATGAGTGATCGATCAATTTATATTTTTTAGCAAAAAAAAAAAAAAATTACTTAAATTAATATCTAAAAAGTAAATCCGGGGTTTTTCGAAATTCAAACCATAACCCCCTCATTTTGTGGAAAATTTTTCATTTTTTTGAAATTCTTAAATAACTTTTAACCTACATCCCATAACAATTTTGTTTTGTTTTTTTTTTAGGAAAATAAATACCTCTAGACGGATTTTAGGATTTTTTTATTTCGGTCCCCAATGGACTATTTTGAAATATTTTAGTTATTGCACCAGAAGGCGGGCAAGGACACCAGGGCAGAAACTTGCTCGCCGAAGGCGAAATTGGACTCCAGGGTCGAAAGCGGGCAATTGCTAACCCAAGGCGATTTAGGGTATCCAGGGGGCGAGCTTTGCGGCTAGTTATATAGTGTATATACATAGATACTTTTATCGTTGACTTTATTTTAATGCAATATTTTACTTTCAAATTCTTTATAAGAATATTATTTTATTCATTTTGTACTGGCTAATCCCCAAGTAAGAGGCATTATTATTGATTTGAGGCTTATTCCCTCTGTTTCTTTTTATTATAATTTCTTTCTTTTATTTATTGGGGGCGGACTTATTCTGGACTATTGTGAACTACCCTCTCAGGCCATTCACCCCATTGCACAGTGGTTCTAGCTGGACAAAATTAATATTGAAACAAAAATAACTTTTTTCGGGGTACTTTTATTAAATAACAATAAAAATATATTAAAAGCCTTCATCGCTGCTGATGGCCTAACTAGGGGGTCCCGGCCCCCCTAGAAGGCTCCTCCCCCTCATAAACTGAGAAATTCCCGGACCTCTTCTGTTGGTATAGACATCAGAGAATGGTTTGCAAGTGATTCAAACTTAATTACAGAAAAAAAAATTTGAATTTTGCCCAGCTAGAATAGCATTTTGAACCACTGTGCATTGTGATAATTCTCCTTATCAGAAGTCCTCAATTTTTTAAGAGCTCTCTTTTATTTAGTTGAACTCTAAAGCCGGGTATCCGCTACGCGCTCCAAGAGGACGAACATTGGCGCCCGAAATGGATTCTATTTTGGAACGCGCGCCATTGTGTTCATTGGAAAGTTCGAACGCACAGAGTATATATATCGAACGTGGAGCGGGCCGTTCCATCTGGTGTCGGTTTTTAACCTCGCATCAAAGGTGGCGCGCGCGCGCCAGTTGAGACGACGACATTTACTATTTTGTATGTTTGTTGCGTTCCGAGCGATGGTTAACCAAATTTGCCGTAAATTAATACAACTATATGGTACAAAAGAACTGTTGTGGAATAGCAAAAGTTCTTCGTATCACAATAAGTCACTCAGAGAAGATGCTTGGAGAGAAATAAGTTGTGAAATGGGAGTTTCTGTGCCAGAATTGAAGAAAAACAATACTTTCTCTGTCTATATATTTCATATATAGGGTAAGAGAAAGTAAAAATGACTGTGCTCTTGTCATATATATATATACTCTTTTATCCACTAGCGCGCTGTTCGTTTCTGTTTTTTCTTGTATGTGAATAACAATAAACGCTGTTGCTTTTCTTACACGACCGACCTCTATGTGGAACGATCAAACTCTGGAACGCCACGCGCGTTTAGTTGATATAGTTCAAATATTTGGAACGCGTTCTACTGTGCGGTCATTCATGGCATGCGCGCCAGGAGCGCCTAGTGGTTACACGGCAGGGGTATAATAATTTTCACCTTCAAAAAAGCTTACTCTTCACTCAATGACCCTTAGTAGCTAAGTAAAGAGTTAAACTAAAATGAAAAAAATCTGGTGTGACTGGCGCACAGCACACAACTTTCTCTTACCTTCGGTAATCGAAAGTTGTGTACTGTGCTTGTCTCACCAGATTTTTTGTGTCGACATGTATTTAGTTTCCGACAGTACGGTACGGTTCGATTTTCAAGATGTAAAATTTATAAGTATGGCAAAATATTTATATTTTGTTACCATAGCAACCATAGGAGAAATTCCTATCTTTCCTATGAAGAACAAGAGTAAAGTGGTCTTCAGAAGATTTCAATCACAAAATGAGAATATACATTTTATAGAGAATCTAAAAAATAATTGATTTTTGAATTTTAAAAAAAATCGTTGGAGCAAATTTTGAGAAAATCGAAAAAAAGTGAAAAAGTGCATCAGTAAAGTACTAGTACTCTTTGGCTGATTTTGTTCAAAAGCTTCGTGTCACGTCCCATGGGGGTGCCTAACTTAAATATAAAATTTCAACTTCCTAGCTCTTTTTGTTCTTGAGATATTTTGTTCACAGACACACACACACACAGACAGACACACAGACAGACAGACCATGTCGCGAAAACCACTTTTTTCGATTCAGGGGACCTCAAAACGTGAAGATCCATCAAAATCTCGACATCGAATTTTTGACATGAAACCAATACTTTCTCTCTATATATATTAACATATATATAGAGGTACGAGAAAGTAAAAATTTCTTTTTTTGGGAAATTTGTCACACAAATTAATAATAAATATATTTTGTTTTTTAATTATGTTCATCCAGGAACCTGGTCAGTTGATGCTCCCAGGAACTCATCCAGTCACGTATTGGGCATCAGATCCCGCTGGGAATCGAGTCAAGTGTCAATTCACTATCACAGTCAAAGGTAACCTGTCCCCTTTCTTCTCTACCCCCGTTTATTAATTATAATTAGTCCAGGCTTTATTGTCATTGACGCACTGACAGAGAGATTATCGTTCTAATTTTCATGAAATTTAATTATATTTCAAACTCTTGAGCATCTTATCCTCTTTTCATTATATAATAAAAATTTAATTTCAATGATTAATACATTTTAAATATTCCATTGATTTGAAAGTGAGTCAAGAACATTACTTGATAACTTTTTTTTTGACGTGTCAACGTCTTACAATGCATGTTTGTATAGTGGCCAGGTAGGGAGGCATGCACGAAAATGTTAGCTGCTTGAATAACTCCTCTGTCTTAAGAGGTATAATTATGTTGAATATACGGTTAGAAAGAATGGTTCTTCAGATAAAGATTTCACCATTTATTTTTTTCCTATCATTTCATTTTACCGCGCGTCGGTAAATCCTAATTTCAAAGTTTAAACCACTGTAGGTTCCGAACGACTAATCAGATCAGACTAAATGTGATGTCAATTTCTGCAGAAAGAAAAGGTCTAATAGAATAAATTAAAAAATCCAGATTAAATCAATTTTTTCTCGAAAAACCTCATTTTTAAGCAAAAATTGGATAAAACTTTGGCCACACCTGACCTATATTGTTACTATGAAAACGTATGAACATGTTTGTTAATGGGAACAAAGAAACAATACTTTCTCTCTATATATTTCATATATAGGTAAGATAAAGTAAAAATAGTTTCAAGTCAGGTAAAAGACGTTGTCACGTTAAAAGTCCACTGGCTGTGTAGAAGACACAGCCAACACCAAATTTTTTTAATTTATTGAAATATTTTGAAAGTGGGGTCTAAATTAGGGCTACCACTAAAAGTTCTTAGAAACACTTCCCTCATGTGATTAGAGAAAACATCCAAAGAATGTTTGGACTGCCAGGGATATCTATATCGTCATATCTTTTTTCTTAAGCATTGTAGATCAAAAAAAGCCCTCCCCGTGACATACTGTTCTTCAAAATTGGGCTTAACTTCCAACTTGCGAGGGGGTTAAAATGAGAATTTCTGGCTACTGGGCTTTTTTCTGTATTATTTGATCTTTTTGAAAATGAAATGCCCTTGAATAAAAAATAAAAAGATTAAGGAGAATCCATATGGAAAAATATTCCATCTAAAATCGAATAGGAGGAAATATTTTCCCTTTTCCTCTTTCTTACTTTCATTATGAATTCAACTTCTATTTACTCTCTCTACATTATTATATTCTTTAAAGAAAAGAATACAAAAAAAAAATATATAGAAAGTTATTACTAGATAGAGAATTAAATATGATTTTCTGGAAAAAAAAATGTTGTCTTTTACTTTAGGTTAACAAATTGTCAAAGAAACATAACAACCTCATTTTACCTTCATCTTTTCTTTTTTTTTTCTTTTTTATTTAATCTGATAATAGCTTTTGTTTTTATAAATAGCTTTCTTGGAGGAACGGGAGGAAAATTTTATAATAAATTCTCCTAAAGCTATTTGAGGTAAGTATAAGATGTTTTCATTATTATTTGTTTACTAAAGATTATAATGGTTCGTCGCCTGAATGTCTCTTTAGCGCTTTTAAAGTTTTTTGAACATTTCATGAGGCTTCGGAAGTGGACAAATTAAAGGGAAGAACTTCTCTTTTGTCCATTTTACAAATACATATTACCTGGTGTAAATGTTTTGCGGTCATTCTTTCCACCACCTCCTTGATTCCTTCGATGGGGGCGGACACAATAGAGGGAAAAAAAAGAGGAAAGAATAACCTGGGTAGGTATAAAGGCTCTTACACGATCAGTTAGTCTGACTGCATCCGTCCGACATATTAAGCCTTGTAAAAGGTATGAATTGGATACCAAATGGCTTAAATAAGAATGCCTGGACCCCAATAATTTATATATATATATATTTCCATAGTAACGGTTATCGTTTAAAGTCTTATATGGCCTAAAGTTGCCGAAAAAACTGTGTGAATGGGAAAAAAGTGTGTCCAGCCTCCAGCCAGTCCATCCTCTCGCTCATCTCCTTCCGCCAATTTATTAAGTCAACGTTATTTGTATGACTCATCGCGTCATCTTTATAAAAATATGGCGAAGAAGGGGGAGGCTTGGGATATGATTTCTCAAGAACAACGCAGCTCCCGACACAGACGGTGGTATTCTCCAAGTTCATGTCTTTTTTTATTAATTGGGTGCACCTAATACCGTCTATTATTTCTACAACTCGCAGAACTTCCTCTTCATCAGAGCTACTCGAACCGACTGCAGGAACATATACACAATACTGGCTGTGTGGCATCGCAAAAACGTCTAAAGCCGCGTAGAGCACGCGTTGCCTGAGCGTTCTGTGTGCTGGAGGCTCATATGAAAATGCCAAGGCCACTTTGTATTTAGAGTATGTTCCATTCAGGTTGCAATTTTCCCTTTCATCAATGTCTTTGGCCAAAAATAGAAAAATTTGGATACAAGGAATGCAACGAGATTTTGCTGCATTGTCTCATCTTCCCCTAGAAAATATATGAGAATGCGTGGTTGTTAGGGTTTGTTTTATTGATCATTTCGTTAATCATTGGATGGATAACTCAACTGCATGTCGAGATGAATGTTCATAGACGAGAAGGTCATTCATTGTACGAATAATCCCGTAGAAGAATCCAATTCCAAATTAAATAGAGCGATTGGAAAGACACAGCCAAATGTGCATCTCTTGGTTCAGACTCTGAAAAAAATGTCAGAAAATGTTTCCTTTGTAAGATAACTCAGAGAAACAGGAATAAAGATAAGAAAAATGCATGTAAATGTAGATAGTTAGCTATAATTTAAATATAAAATCATTTTGATTAACGCCCCATGTGTATTTAGATTCCATTAAGGTAACTTCATCACTACATTTTTTTTCTAATTACAAAGCAGAAATAAAATTTAGTTTGTCATTCTAGGACTTTTCTGCTTTTTAACCATAGAAAATATTATCAGGGAATCTCTCAATTATTAATAATTAAGAGAAGGCGTCCGTATTTTCAAATGACTAATAAAAGATTTTATTTTATTTTGCAGAAAGCGATCTTCAAATCTCCAATCATGTAAGTGAAAAAAAAAAAACAATTTATTGATGTAGTGTATATATATATATATAAAATAAATAATACGGTTGTTATATTGATCTCTAGCAAATGCAGGGTGGTCAATATCGTCGAGTGGTGTTATGTCCTGGACGAAGCCATCTAGTTGGCTCTCAATTCCCGGTAAGCAATCTCAATCAGCTGATGCGTCGACTAATTGACTCATGGAGTAGTGACCCGTTCTACTCTCCTGTACAGTGTTATCCATTTTTGCGGCATGTCAGCACACAGTCAGGCTCTTATGGACCTCTAACAACGACTAGAGCACAGCATCCACCTCGCACAGGTTAGCTATCAATTATAATAAATAATAACAAATCCTTGGTCAAAAAGAATTCAAATATTTTACAAACTTCTTATATAAAAACAAATATATTGATATTAAATTTGTTTATAGTAGAAAATAAAAGGTCGAGCAGCTATGTTAATTTCTTTATTTAAGAACTCACAGCGACGTTTCGGTCGACTATGCGACCATCTTCATGGCTAGAGTTCAGTCAACAGAAAAACCTCTTGTCCTGTTGACTGAACTCTAGCCATGAAGATGGTCGCATAGTCGACCGAAACGTCGCTGTGAGTTCTTAAATAAAGAAATTAACATAGCTGCTCGACCTTTTATTACTTTCTCTTACCTATGTATATATGTAATATATATAGAGAGAGAAAGTATTGGTTTCATGTCAAAAATTCGATGTCGAGATTTTGATGGATCTTCACGTTTTGAGGTCCCCTGAATCCAAAAAAGTGGTTTTCGCGACATGGTCTGTCTGTGTGTGGGTGGGTGGGTGTGTTCAATTTTAAGCATGAAGGAATTGAGCTATGAGGATGAAATTTTATATTTAAGTTAAACACCCCCCGGGACCGACAAAATAAGCTTTTAATCAAAATCGGCCAAAGAATACTAGTACTTTACTGATGTACTTTTTCAGTTTTTTTCGATTTTCTCAAAATTCGCTCTAACGATTTTGATTAAAATTCAAAAATCAATTATTTATTAGATGCTCTTTCAAATGTATATTCTCGTTTTGCCCTCAAAATTGTTTGAAGCACACTTTACTCTTGTGCTTCATAGGAAAGATAGGAGAAATGGTTGCCATGGTAACGGAATTTAAATCTTTTTCTTTTTATTAGATTAAAAATCAATTATAGCCCAAGGGGCTTGGAGTAGTTGGTAGCGTGCCTACCTTCTATACCGAACGTCTCGGGTTCGGACCCCAGGCAGTCCGATAATTTTATTTAAGGCATTTGGATACCAAATGACTTAAATAAAAATGCCTGGACCCCCAATTGATATATTAAACATACTGATTATCGTAAAAAGTCTTAAATGGCCTCAGTTGCCGAAAAGACTGGGTGAATGTGAGTGTGAATAAGAAAAAAGTGTGAATGTTTTTAAAAAAAAAAAAAAAAAAAAAAAATCAATTATTATTTAAATTCCCATTTATTTTTATTTTATTTGTGTCTTTAATTGTTTCAAAGAAAACATATATGTCTCTCTCTCACTTGCAAACATTATCGTCTCTCTCTACTCTTTTTAAATTCCCTTTCCACCTTATCTTCGCAAGGAACAATGTTAATTTCCTATAGGGATTTGTATGTTAATTTCGATTCAAAAGGGGGTCCCCTTTGGAACTTTTTAGGCATTTAAAATTTTTTTTCCAATTCTTATGAAATTTTGTATTTATTTACGAATCTATATTGTGTATAAAATGTCCAAATATGAGATTAAAATTTTGAAAAATAACCATAGTTTATTTCAAGCAGTCAACACAAAAAATCTGGTGTGACCAGCACGGTGCACAACTTTCTCTTACCGAAGGGTAAGAGAAAGTTGTGTGCTGTGCGCCAGTCACACTAGATTTTTTTTTACTACATACTGATTCAGCTATTCGCCTCGCTAACATAAATTTGTTTAGTTGCATGCTAATTCAAAATTTTGTTTTTAGTACAGTATTTTGTGATCTTTTAATTTTTTTTCTTTTTTTTTATTTAATATTACCTGATGGCAGGTGAAAATTAATATTACTTTTTATGTTTATATGAGTACAGAGAGATTTTTTTAATGAGTCCATTGGCTTAATTAATTTGATGAACTCATAATCATAAATTAATTGTTCAACTCCCTCTATCTGTTTGTTCATCCAAGCGGCATTTATTTATTTATCGTATAATTGTTTAACGCTCATGTTGTTTATTAGTCTATTAAAGTGGAAATGATATCAAAAGAAAATATCCACGAGTATTAGAAAAATTAATTTTGCAAAAAAAAAAAGCAGTCTTGATCTGCCACGCACTTATTTATTCAAATTAATTACACATGAAGCTTCCAGCCCCTGCGTTATCAGCAATTTACTGATATAAGCTTACTTTTACTTTTACTTACTTATGAATATATTTTAATATATAGAGAGAAAATATTGGATTCATGTCAAAAATGTCGATGTCGAGGTTTTGATGGATATATAAGTTTTGAAGTCCCCTGACTCCAACAAAGTGGTTTTTGCAACATGGTCTGTCTGTGAACAAAATATCTCAATAAGGAAAAGAGCTAGGAGGGTGAAATTTTATATTTAAGTTGGGTATCTTCCTGAAGCGTGACACGAAGCTTATGAACAAAATCGGCCAGAGTACTAACTAGTACTTTACTGATGTCATTTTTCAGTTTTTCCTATTTCCTCCAAATCGGCTCCAACGATTTTGATTAAAATTCAAAAATCAATTATTTTTTAGATGCTCTTTAAAATGTATATGCCATTGAAATCTTCGGAAGACCACTTTACTCTTGTACGAGGGTTGTTCGAAAGGTTCTCGGCCTAAATGTGCCTAATACATTTCAAATATGATCCCGAGGCGAAGTTGTCAAATACGTGCGTTTAGTTGCTTGAGTGTGGCAATCGAAAGAATTTAACAGTTTTCGCAATTTTGTGAAAATGAAAATACTTTGTTTTGAAGGGTTTAACGCCAACGGACACTAAAAATAAGTTGAATTCTACTTTAAAGGATTCGTCCCGGTCGGAAATCAATTCATGTTGATGAATGCTCGGTACGCCCACAAACCGCTACATTCGATGAAACCGTTTCAAAAATCCACAATGCCGTACTAAATGATCCGATTAAAGTACGCGAACTTTGTGACTTTGCAAACATTTCACTCGACCGTGCTCAAAACATTTTACACGATGTTTTGGACATGAAAAAGCTTTCTGCTCGATGGCTGCCGCGTTTGTTAACAATGGACCCCGATAAGTACAAGAGTAAAGTGTGCTTCAAACTATTTTGAGGGCAAAATGAGAATATACATTTTAAAGAGTATCTAAAAAATAATTGATTTTTGAATTGTAATCAAAATCTTTAGAGCCGATTTTGAGAAAATCAAAAACTCATTCAATTGAACACTTTTCAAGAATGTTTAAACTTATGTATTCAAATGCAATCCTTCTGATTGGTATTGAATTACGAGGTGACTATGTTGTGCCGTAAATTAATACAACTATACGGTACTAAAGAACTCCTGTGGAATAGCAAAAGTTCTTCCTATCACAATAAATCAGTTGCTTGGAGCGAAAAAAAGTTGTGAAATGCAAGTTCCTGTGCCAGAATTGAAGAAAAAATGTTCATATATGGACCCTATTACGCATTAGTGTGTCAAGCGCCACCTACCGAGTTTTGAGAAAATTAACATTAAAGTTTTTTCTTTTCATTGGATTATATATATATTTTTTTTTTGTCAATTGTGCAAGTAACATTAAATATCATTTTTTTAGGACATATTTCATAAAAAATACTATTAATTATAGCATTTGAAACAATATTCCGTGCTAAACTCAATTTTTAATTTTTTTTGGCGCTTGACTCACTAATGCATAACAGGGTCCATATATACTCTTTCATCCACCAACGAGCTGTTCGTTTTTGTTTGTTTTTTTTTTCTTGTTTATAATATTGTGATTAACTATAAGAGATGCTGGTTTTTGAACACGACTGACCTCTATGTGGAACGATCAAACTCTGGAACAGCTGGCACGCGCGCCAGGAACATTACCGGATTATATTATAAATAGAAAGATATTGATAGATAAGAGATAAAAAGACTGTGATGGTGTCTAGAAAATTTTGAAGTTTTTAATTTATTATTTAGTGAGTCTTCAAATAAAAAATTTAATTATTCAAATGTGAAAAAAAATTAGTTGGGTGGAAGTGAATGGGAGGGGAAAAGAATAAAGAAATTTTTTAAGCAAATTGCCTTTCCATTCACCATCTGTTGGCCACATCACTTTTAATTAATTAGAGAGTATTATTAAACATGTTCATTATTATTATTATTATTAATATCACTTTGCAAGTATAAAGTTGCATAGTGTTTTTCTTTGTCATCTACCTCATTCTCTCTACCCTCTAACTTTTCAACAAGTTTAAGGGATCGCCTCTCCTCTTGTCTCAAAATGTTTTGTTTGTTGTCTCCTCTCTAACTCGATTTTATCCTAATTAGCCAACACAAAGATTAGAGAGAGGGGGAAAAATATTAAATGATAAATACTCAGGTTACCAAAAAGACATTAGGCCTTTAGGTTTTTTTTTTTAATAGGCCTAATTATGGCGCCATTCTTGGGCATTTATCCATCTCTAAAATCATGGAAAGTAGAAAAAGGGAATAACAAATTTAGAATATTAGAGTGAGGTGGATAGCTGAGTAGATCTTGTAGTAAGGAATAAAGAAAAGAGCGATTGCGATTGTTAGATTAACCGCCTTTGGTCCTTATTAAATGGCAAGAAATACTGTAATTTACACATTCGACTTTTTGGGGAATTTTGTTGACACGCTTCAGCCCTGAGGATGGTCGTATATCTGACCGAAACGTCGGCTTTAAGTGACTAATAAACGAAATACCTAATTTAAAGATAAAATTTCTATCTCATAACTCTTTTTTATTGTCCATACACAAACAGACTATTTTGCGGGACGCTCAAAATGTGTATTTTCATCAAATTTCTCTCTATATTAATATAAACATTTATAAGTAAAAATTATCTTTCTCCTGAACAACCCACCCTTGAAGTGTCCGTAGATAAATTTCTTTATTTTTGATATTTCGCCCACTAGGCCGTAGAGTGGTCGGTTTCCTTCTAAATTAATTAAATAACTTATCTTTTGTTTTGTTGTAGCCCGTTCACGAATCCAGGATCACGGAGGCTGGAGATCAGCACGCCGAGCATCATCAGCATCGTCAAGAGGATCAGGGAACTGGAACAACCGAAGACATCAACATCATCATCGTCAACAACAACAACAACAACAACATTATCAAACAGAACGAAGACCATGTTGTCCCTGACTAAGTGCTACTTCATAAACAACAAACCCCTGTGCAAAGTTTGTTTTTTTAATGCCTTTTTTTTGTCCCCCCCCCCCCCGTTCCATTATACCTTCCCCTTTTTTTATTATGTGATACCTATGATAAAAAAAAGCTGGTCAAAAAGAAAAAAAAAGAAAAACTAAAATATAATAAGCAAGTGTTCCATTTTGACAACGCGCTAATAATTAGTGCATTGCATCAAAATAAAAATATATATTTATTAATTTATATAAATGTAAATATTATATTATAGAGATAATAGTTAAAATATTCCTAAAAAAAATTAAAATGATATTATCCAACGACGTTAAATGAAAACTGTGTGTGCCTTAATAAAAGAAAAAAATATCGAGTGCCATCGTGGCTCACTACTTTCCTATACACTCACAACAAGCTTTTGATCAACAAGCCATCAACGCTGATTCGTTTAAAGGTCACAGCACCTGCTCAGACTATAATTAAAATAAAAAAAAGAAGTTGATAATAGAAGTGGCTGTTCAGCAATTAGAATGGCGAAGGAAGAGAGGATGTCAGCCAAAAAAGGAGCCTCTATCGAATAAAAATCTCCAATCAGAAAACGTTTCGGGTTTAATTAGATAAAACCATCATCAGTTCTTTAGAGCTGAAATGAGCATAAATAATAATTGTAATACAACAACATAAAATATTTTTTAAATTATAAAAAACATCAGATCTTACATTATTGGCAATCTCAAGATGCACACCAATGAGATGCAGATAGAGTTGTTATATATAAACATATACAAATTTATATAAAAAATACAAAATTTGCAAATCAGTTGTCAGATGCTCATCAGTCAACACGGCCAAGTCTCAAATGTATATAAAATTTAATTATCAAATACAGTTATTATATGATAAATACTGGGGAAGCAATGAACCCTCAGTACATTGACCCAAAATACATCTTAATAAAAACGAAATCTCACAAAAGCGTGCCTTTGACCTATTTGAAAACATATTATTTATTTGCAAATGACAATTTTATAAATTAATTTATAATATATTTTCAAATTACAAATAAAGTTATAAACAATTTTTTATAATATTTAAATCTGGGCGTCTAGATTATTCAGGATGGACAAATATACATTGCTAAGGCCGATACAATGAGTCTGATAGTTTAGTGCCCTTTGTTTTTAATTAAATGCTTTTATTTAACTTACTCTTTCAAGGTCACCAACTTTATGGCTTTGTTAAGGACACTTCCCGATGAGCTAGAGGTGTGAAATTTGATATTTAAGAGTCATTTTTGATGACGCAAATTGTGAGTTTGGTTTTACCAAAATGGACCAAACTAATGTGGTACTTTATTTGAAACCCTTCGTGAATTAATGTAATTTCAAAAGACTTCCCGATGGGCTAGAGGTGTGAAATGTAATACTTAAGGGTCATTTTTGATGACGCCACTATATGGTGGTTTTGATTAAAATAGACTAAACTAATGTGGTACTTTATTTGAAACCCTTCGCGAATTAATGTAATTTCAAAAGACTTCCCGATGGGCTAGAGGTGTGAAATGTAATACTTAAGAGTCATTTTTGATGACGCCACTATATGGTGGTTTTGATCAAAATAGACCAAACTAATGTGGTACTTTATTTGAAACCCTTCGCGAATTAATGTAATTTCAAAAGACTTCCCCATGGGCTAGAGGTGTGAAATGTAATACTTAAGAGTCATTTTTGATGACGCCACTATATGGTGGTTTTGATCAAAATAGACCAAACTAATGTGGTACTTTATTTGAAACCCTTCGCGAATTAATGTAATTTCAAAAGACTTCCCGATGGGCTAGAGGTGTGAAATGTAATACTTAAGGATCATTTTTTATGATAATAAATAATTTTTTAATTGGGTCAAAATAGGTCAAACTAATGTGGTACTTTATTTGAAGCCTCACGCAAATAAGGCCCTATTAACTATAGTTTTGAATTTTGATATTTACGAGTCATTTTTTTATGATAATGAATAATTTTTCAATTGAACCAAATCAATACAGGCCAAACTAATGTGGTACTTTATCATATTGATGATTTTTGATAAGACTAAAAGACTAAAAAGCTTAAAATAAAAATAAAATAAAAAAAAAAGATTTTTAAAAAAATGCTTTTATTTAAATTGAACTAAAAAGAGAGAAATAAGAAAGAAATAATTTAATTGTTCTTGTTAAAATTTTTTAATATTTATGACTTAAAATAAAAGGGTGGGGCGCGAGCCTCGGAATCACTTCGAAGCGCCCCACGCTTTTATTTTAAGTCAAATATTAAAAAATTTTAACAAGAACAATTAAATTATTTCTTTCTTATTTCTCTCTTTTTAGTTCAATTTAAATAAAAGCATTTTTTTAAAAATCTTTTTTTTTATTTTATTATAAAACATTTTTCTGCTACCAGACGTTTATATGTGTTGTCCACCTCCATCAGAATGACTGCGTTGCCAAAGTCAAATCCATGCATAAATTCAATCGCATGAGAACTCAGAGCTGTCGATGTCTTAATATTTTTTATACTCAATTCATGTTCCCTTTTTCGCAACGAAACATGCGAGATGTTTGCCCCACATAAACCTTAGTGGGATTGGGGCAGCCAAGGCAACGAATTAAGTATATTACGTTATGTTGTTCATGGGGAGGGACTACATCCTTATTATTATACAAAAAGGAAATATTGCCTCTGGATGATAAAGCCGTACGGACATTATGCAGCTTGAATATTTTTTGAATTTTCTCCGACAGCCCTGGCACATAGAAAAGAGAAAAGAATGGCGAATCATTGCTAACAGGCACAGAGGACGAAAATCGCGCCCTTCCTCAGGACAATCGATAGTTAATAAAATACGGATGGGCGGAGGCACTCCTTTTTTGGCTGACATCCTCTCTTCCTTCACCATTCTAAAAAAAAGAAGCTTTTCTATCAATGTGTTCACATTAAATATTTATTGTGTGTGTGTGTTTTTTTAAGTGTTGTTACCATCCCGGTATTACAATTTAAGATTTCTCTGGAACAGAGGTGTCCAAACAACGGCCAGCGGGCCGAATCCGACCCGACAGATAACACAGGGCTGCTATCATGGGCGTACCCAGGATCAAATCTAGGGGGGGGGCAGATCATGGTCGTCTAGATTGTGACAGAGCTATTTTTTATATAGAGAGGTAAAGCCTTCGAATTAAAGGTCTAAAGACCCTCGAGTCCTAACAAAAAGAATCATTCCCCATCGCCATCCACCAATTTTGTTTCGTTTCATCACTTTATGAACATTTAATTTTTTTTTTTTGTTGCTTCTAGGGGGGGGCAGCTGCCCCCCCCTGCCCCTCGCTGGGTACGCCCATGGCTGCTATGTTTCGGCGCTTTACATGAAAGTGGGTCACTTAGAGTGGCTGTTTAACGCTCTATACACCCACAGTTTTTATGTAATTCCTAAAAGTAATTCGCAAATCGGGCCCTTCCTCAGGACAATCGATAGTTAATAAAATACGGATGGGCGTATTTTGTTTATTAACAATATAAAATCACGTTTCACGGGTGTGTGATACATTGTTTTTAACTGTATTTGATAGCACTCATCGACGCCTTTCTCATTAAATTTAACATTTGACATTTAATGCGAAAGGCGTCGATAAGTGCTATCAAATACAGTTAAAAACAATGTATCACACACCCGTGAAACGTGTTTTTTATATTGTTAATAAACAAAATACGCCCATCCGTATTTTATTAACTATCGATTGTCCTGAGGAAGGGCGCGATTTTCGTCCGAAATGTCGGCAATAAAAATAAAATTAGATAAAGATTGATTAAATTTTTGTCTAATATCTTTCCTGGCTCCCATCCTACTCATATTTATCAATAGTACAGCCATCACCTCAATATTATTACTAGTTTATTTTAAATCAGTGTAATAATGGCGACTTCAACAAGAAGATCATGTGTACATGACTCTAACGTGTTTTGTTATATATGCGGCTCTCTCACTCTCATTCGTAAAAAAAAATCCTACCTATCTTATTTTGGTATAAAGTTAGGAGACCAAGACAAAACATTGCGCCACATACTGTATGTCACACATGCGTTGCAAGTTTGAGGAAATAGACACAGAAATCTTTACCATTCCAATGGTATGGAGAGAGCAAGAAAACCATGTGGATGATTGCTATTTTTGTATGGTGAAAGTTGGGGGCATAACAAGAAAAGTATGAAAGCAATAACTTATCCAAACCTAAAATCAGCCATAAGACCCATACCACATGGTCCTAACATTCCCGTGCCTGAACCGCCCGTAGCTCTAGAATCTTCAACTTTCAAGCTTTAGAATCTTCAACATCATCATCATCATCATCTTTAAATGTAACGTCAAATCATGATTATGACTTCACACCCACAAAAGGACAACCAAAACAGTTTACACAAGAAGAACTGAATGTCTTGATAAGAGATCTGGGTCTCTCAAAAGAAACAGCACAAATTTTGGGGTCTCGAAAGGAGTTATAAATATGGCATTTCTTTAAATCATTATTAATAATTTTATATACGTGATAGGCAAAATCTAACTTCACATTCTTCAACCGAGGCCAACAATGAATAGAAATCACCCTTCAGAATTGAAAGCGTTGAAAAAAAATTTAATTTCGCAGCCCTGTGTAATTTTATCAGCCCGCGGATGTTTTCAAAATCCATTTAGCTGCAATGTTACCGAAATTTCTAGTCAGTTTCAAATGGAAATTATTGATCTTCAAGCTAACGATCAAATCAAGGATAAATACAAGAAGGGAAACTTGGTCGATTTTTACAACGCTTTTATTAACTTGCTTTCCTGTTTTTCCGACAAATTTGCAAATCGAAATTTCGACCACTTCTACTTAAGCTAGAGCTTTGAAATTTTATACACGTATGTAACTCCCGTGACAATGCAATATTTGATGTGTCTCATCTTTGTATGTGAATTAATTACAAAATGGCGGCCGATCAAAAAAAGTGGGGGTAAAATATTATAATCAAAATTTCTCCTATTTATAATTAAGTTAGAGTTTTGAGCATTAGCAGAGGTGTTAAATAGCCTTTACTCTACAAAATGTGCTATTCAAAATAATTAAAAATTAATTAAATTGAGATTAGCGGCCAATTAATCACATTTCCATTGTTCGGTCCGACAAAGTTAGCGATTGAAATTACGACCAGTTCTACTTAACCTAGAGCTTTGAAATTTTATACACGTTTGTAACTCCCGTGACAATGCAATATTTGATGTGTCTCATCTTTGTAGGTGAATTAATTACAAAATGGCGGCCGATCAAAAAAAGTGGGAGTAAAACTTTATAATCAAAATTTCTCCTATTTATAATTAATTTAGAGTTTTGAGCATTGACAGAGGTGTTAAATAGCCTTTACTCTACAAAATGTGCTATTCAAAATAATTAAAAATTAATTAAATTGAGATTAGCGGCCAATTAATCACATTTCCATTGTTCGGTCCGACAAAGTTAGCGATTGAAATTACGACCAGTTCTACTTAACCTAGAGCTTTGAAATTTTATACCCATATGAATCTCCCGTGACAATGCAATATTTGATATGTCTCATCTTTGTAAGTGAATTAATTACAAAATGGCGGCCGATCAAAAAAAGTGGGGGGGAAGTTTTATAATCAAAATTTCTCCTATTTATAATTAATTTAGAGTTTTGAGCATTGACAGAGGTGTTAAATAGCCTTTACTCTACAAAATGTGCTATTCAAAATAATTAAAAATTAATTAAATTGAGATTAGCGGCCAATTAATCACATTTCCATTGTTCGGTCCGACAAAGTTAGCGATTGAAATTACGACCAGTTCTACTTAACCTAGAGCTTTGAAATTTTATACCCATATGTAACTCCCGTGACAATGCAATATTTGATATGTCTCATCTTTGTAAGTGAATTAATTACAAAATGGCGGCCGATCAAAAAAAGTGGGGGGGAAGTTTTATAATCAAAATTTCTCCTATTTATAATTAATTTAGAGTTTCGAGCATTAGCAGAAGTGTTAAATAGCCTTTACTCTACAAAATGTGCTATTCAAAATAATTAAAAATTAATTAAATTGAGATTAGCGGCCAATTAATCACATTTCCATTGTTCGGTCCGACAAAGTTAGCGATTGAAATTACGACCAGTTCTACTTAACCTAGAGCTTTGAAATTTTATACTCATATGTAACTCCCGTGACAATGCAATATTTGATATGTCTAATCTTTGTAGGTGAATTAATTACAAAATGGCGGCCGATCAAAAAAAGTGGGGGGGGAAGTTTTATAATCAAAATTTCTCCTATTTATAATTAATTTAGAATTTTGAGCATTAGCAGAGGTGTTAAATAGACTTTACTCTAAAAAATTTGCTATTCAAAATAATTAAAAATTAATTAAATTGAGATTAGCGGCCAATTAATCACATTTCCATTGTTCGGTCCGACAAAGTTAGCGATTGAAATTACGACCAGTTCTACATAATCTAGAACTTTGAAATTTTATACACATATGTAACTCCCGTGACAATGCAATATTTGATGTGTCTCATCTTTGTAGGTCAATTAATTTCGGCCTATCACAAAAAAGAGGGGGTGAAATTTATAATCAAAAATTTCTCTTCTTTTAAAATACAAATTGTCTTATTGTATCGTGTATATGTATATAACTCATACGTATTAATATTTTATTACAAAAACTAAAAAGAGTTAAATAAAATAATATAAAAAAAAAATTTAAAAACAACGCTTTTATAAATGTACTAAAAAGAGAAAAATAATTATGTATAATTTCTTTAAAATTATATTAAAAATTAATATATGTTACTAAAACTAAAAGCGTTGGGCGCGCAAATTAACAATCTCTTGCAATTTGCATTGCAGAGGATCAACTAACCTTAATTCACCGATACTTGAATCAAAAAATAAAAATAAAATAAAATAATCTAACTAAAACATTTGAGTCACTTCAAACTGTTTTGCCTAACTACCCGCCAAGTCTATGGTATTAAAATGTATTCATAAAACATATAATAGGCCTATTTATACATTAAAATTTGCAAATCCCGCGCCCAACGCTTTTAGTTTTAGTAACATATATTAATTTTTAATATAATTTTAAAGAAATTATACATAATTATTTTTCTCTTTTTAGTACATTTATAAAAGCGTTGTTTTTAAATTTTTTTTTATATTATTTTATTATAAATATTTGCTTTCAAAGGAGTTTCCAAATTTAAAACAATTTGCTTGTAAATTTATTTCTTTGTTTGGGACTGCCTATAGGCTATGTGCGAACAAACATTTTTCAGGATGAAGTACTTATTTGAAATCAGAGTACGGGCAAATTTATCAGACTATCATTTACAATCACTGCTTGTAATTGGCGTGACAGATTTTATCCACAATTCCCTTTAAAATTTGCAAAATATATCGAGAGAAAGTATTGGTTTCATTTATAATTTAGCCATATTTGTTTAGTAAAAGTCAATGATCTCTTAATCATAATGCGTTTTCACGTGGCCCGTTTCAAATATATTTAAATCCTAATTTGGCCCTTGTGGCAGAAAGTTTGGACACCTCTGCTCTAGAACAACCAACCATGGACATTCCTTAGCTGAATAGTCCCACTTTAGTGGGCTTCTCCTCTCTTTTTTGAGATTTCAACACTCCCCGGGCAACGTTTATTCACTCGTGTATTTTTTTAATACTTCCCAATAAATATCAATTTTTAACCTCGTAGCTCTTTTCGTTCTTAAGAGATTTTTTAGCCCATGCACACACACACACACAAATAAAAATATGTATTTTTTTTTAAGTGGTGCAGATCTTCTTTGATAACTAAAATAAAATGCAATTTTAACTCAAGAGTAGATGGCTGATGGGTGCTTCTAAATGTTTATGAACTAATTCTGTTGAATGATTTCCAATTCCTCTAATTTTCATCTCATCACTTCATTTGCTTGTATATAAATCTAATAAAATTTTCTTCAAAATCTCTTATGATGAGATAATAAAATTAGCCGAAACTTTTTATAAAATAAGATTTTGGAGATTCCGTTCCTGGATTTGATAGTTAAGGCATCATTCAGGCTAATTTGTAAAAAAGAACACATTTCTGTGACCTTCTTCAGGTAATAGCCGGAACTAGGAGATTTGTTAGGAGGGGCAAAATTTACAATAATTTGCCGCCCTATATACAATAGGCCTACATAAATTGAATCGTTTATTTCAGAAACCACCTAAGCGACAAAATTTCAAATCATGTGTTTTTGGTGCTACTGTACAATTTAAAGCTAAATACATCTTTTAGATTATCCCAAAAGCATGTTTTTGATTTGGTAAAAAAATATTTGAAGGAGACTAGACCTATACTTAAGCTGCAAAACAGTTTTCTTTAGTTTTACGAAAGTTGAAAAAAGCGCACTTAGGTGGTTTCTGAAATAAACGATTCAATTACAATTGTTGTTATTTGTGATCGAAAAGGAAAAGAACAAAAAACAAAACAAATATATAAATTATAGATCTCTGATCGGAGATTTCTCAGATTAATTGTTTCAAGTTTAGTTCAGACCAGTGACGGCGCTAGCTTATTTTCAGTGGGGGGGGGGGGGGGGCAGGAGGGGGGCAGTCAATAAATATATAAGCTACATCAACAGAGAAACAAAAAATCTGGTGTGACTCGTGACATCAGATTTGTGTCGACCTTAGAAACCGACAGAAATTTCTGATTCGGCCAAAAATCAGCCGAAACTTCCCCGAAACCTGAGTTTGAAAAGAAGGGATGATATGATGCTCATATACTAAAAAAAAAATCGTCGAGTGGGATTCGCACTTGAAAAAAAAGGTTAAATGATTTTCGCAAGAGGAAAAAATGGAAATTTTACTAAAAGGATGATAAATTTTGTATAGGAAATTTTAAGAAAAAGTTTAAAACAAGTTTCGATTTCGGTCACAGTTTCTGTCGAAACTAAAATTGAAGCCAAAATTCTTGTTTCGGTCGAACTCTAGCCGACAATAGGCCTATATTTAGTTTCTATCAGTACGGAACATTTTTTTTTTTTTTAACATTCACAATTTTTTCTCTTTCACACTCACACTCATACGCACATTCACACAGTCTTTTCGACAACTTAGGCCATTTAAGACTTTGACGATAACCGTTAATTATTAATATATCTATTGGGGATCCAGAAATTTCTTCTTTAAGCCAAATCTTGCCTGGGGTCCGAACCCGCGACGTTTGGTATACGAAATAAGCACACTAACCCCTACACCAAGCCCCGAGGGCGTACGGAACATTAGAATTCAAGATGTAAAATTAATAAACATGAGAAAGCAACCATTTCTCCTAACTTTCCTATAAAATACAAGAGAAAAGTGTGCTCAAAAGATTCCACGGGCAAAAGAAAAATATACATTTTAAAAAGGATCTAAAAAATGTCACACCACCAGCACTGAACTTTACTGAATGTCGTAAATATTTTCACTTTTGGTTGTCATGCTTCCTCACTATCTCCTGAGAAATATCAAAGTCCAGAAATTTTTCTGAAGGATGCTCATAATTTCTCAAAATCAGTATCAATTTCTTCTGAATCACTTGAGCTTGATTCATAGTTGGTGGATTTGCACCTGTACTTGAAGAAGAAAATTTTTTTTTTGATTGGGGCTCAATAAAATTTTTTTTTTTTTTAATTTAGGTCTTTTTCGGCATCGAAGGCCATTTAGAACCCGTCTCTATTTATTTCAATTCGATTGGTAAAGTTATCAGATATTTTTCTTTTCGATGACATTTTAATGGCACAAAGAAAGATATTTACTTGACAAAATTAAATTACATTTTTTTAAGGAAAAGTGAATAATTTTAGAAATTTTTTTATTTGGTTTTCGCGCTGATTGGGGGGGGGCATCCAGGGGGGCAGAGGTCCTTGCCGGGGGGGCGCATGCCCCCCCCTAGCCCCCCGTAGCGCCGTCACTGGTTCAGACTTTTCCATTTTTCCTTCCCTCACTATGATAGCTTCCTTTTTGATCCCTCCATGCAGTAAACACCTCCAACCTTCTTCTTTCTTCGCCCTCCGCCCTCTTATTCTCCCTTCCCTTGTTATCTTCGTCTCACTAGGCAGGTTCTTCCCAGGAGCGTATCCAGATGGGGGCGAAGGGGAGCGCTCGTCCCCGCCCCAGGCCCACCAAGCCTTTGACGCCCCTCGATATCGACATAGGCGCCCTAGCATCCGGCTTCCCGAAATCTCCAGGTTTTTTTTTGATATTTCATAATAAATTCATTTTATATCACTAATCCAGACTAAAAAAAAAAAGGTCGAATGAGATTCGTATAGCTTATTAAAAAAAAAAAAAGCTCCAACGAAAAACGGCGCCCCAGTTGAGCTTCGCCCCCCGCCCTCAAAGACTAGTTACGCCGCGGTTCTCCCGTACTTTTCGCATTCAAAGACATGGTTAAGGGTCTGGCCTTCTTTTTTTGTTTGTAGTCTGCATTTCTTTTCTGTAAACTACTAGTACTTTTTGGTCGATTTTGTTCAAAAGCTTCGTGTCACGTCCCATGGGGGTGCCTAACTTAAATATAAAATTTCAACCTCCTAGCTCTTTTCGTTCTTGAGATATTTTCTACACAGACAGACCATGTCGTTAAAACCACTTTTTTGGATTCAGGGGACCTCAAACGCGTATATCCATCAAAATCTCGACATCGAATTTTTGACATGAATCCAATACTTTCTCTCTCTTTATATTAACATATTGAGAGGTAAGAGAAAGTAAAAAAAAAAAATAATAAAATGCTCCTGTCGACGTTTGAACCTTCCTGAAACAATAAACTAAAAAACTATTGGAAAAATTTAAAAACTTTTATATCATCACTTTCTTATTGTTTTTTTCTGGTTTATAAAACCTGAAATCAAAATTTTTTCCCTAAACATTGACAAAATTATAGATTACAGAAACCTAATGAAAAGAGTTTGTTGAAAATCAATCAGAGTGTATAGAAAAGTAAATATATATATATACATAAATATAACTAAAACAGTCATTTCCATTGTTATTGTGCATTGTTATTATTTTTATTATTTGATAAGTATTTGTTTGTAGTCTTCTTAACCTATCAAAATAATTTTTACTAATTTTTATTAAGAAATAATAATACATCTTGTCATTAAAAGAGAGCTTTATTTTTTTTTTTAATTGTTAATTTTAGTATTAGGATAAAATAATTAAATGTAATTAAAGAAAAAATAAATAAATAAATGTATAACTTACAAAAAGACCTTTGTAAAAAAAAAAGGAAATTATTTTTTTTACAAAAAAAAAAATCTTTTGTTCGAAATTCATTATTGTGAAATTATATAAATAAATTAAATATACATTTGATATTAATTATTAACATTATTTTTTATTTTTTTTTTTTTTATTTATCTTTATAATTCTTTTGTTTCATGAAATTTGATTAGAAATAAACCTTATAGAACATTTAATTCTCTCCCAATGGGTATGCAAATTATTAAATTGGAAAAACGCCTCGGCCATTCATTCTGTGGTCAAAAAGTTAAAATTTTTGCAAACAAACCACAGCAAAACTCAAATCAGTCTTTTATCAAGTTTAATTTAGATTTGTCAATCATTCGCCACCTGGCATTTTTCAAAATTTGTTTTTATATATAAATATTAAAAAATATGACACATTCTAAATTTTTTTTTTTTTTTTGAATTTCCTTTCTCGTCGGGTTGGCGCATGCGCATCCGAGTTTTATACAGTTTTATCCGTGATTTTTGTATAAAACTACAAAATCATGTATAAAACCCAGGGAGATAAAACCAGGGAGTCATGACTCATGAGATACCATCTCTTTTACTCAAATAAGCCGGGCCTAAAATATTTTAGTTGGGAGCTCTTCCGAAGAGAGCGCTGCAGTAAAAATCTTTTGCTACGTCATGTCCGTTTCCGTTATTTATGTTTTTGCTTCATTGCTATTCATTGCTTATTGATCCAGAATTGGTAAACGCCGACTATATATAAAATAATACCATCATTATTTTTTATATTTGCAAATTACTTTATAATTATAGGTTAAGGAGAATTAACCAGGAATTTTCAATTCCTCTTCGTTGGGAAAATATTTCTATTTATGGTAAGTGTATTTCTTTATTATAAATTAAATTATTGATTTTTTTCATTTTAATAATTCTTGGACTTGATATCCTGATTACTTATTAATGAATATGTTTATAATATTCCATTAAATCTCATGTTTTCCTTTAATTAAATATGATTTATATATATTTTCTTTAAAAAAATTAACTTATTTTCGTATATTCTATATTTTATTTCCATTCCGAAAATGAAAATGTAACTTGAATTATTTTCAATTATTAATAATTACTCGTTTCATTATCACATGATTCACATTGATTAAATCAATAATAGAATAGTAGGCCTATTATTAATGAATAATAATAACAATAAATGATTTCTTAATTGCATAGCATTGATGCAGAGGCTTTAAAATGGCTGATGTCAAGTCTTTCTTCCATGAATGGTGTGCCAAGAGAAAAGTTAATCCCCAATTCGAGGTTCGACCCACAGGTAAATATTATAATTTATTAATATCAAGTTATTCGATTATAATAATTAATAGATGGACAAATTAAATCAAAGATTTTTGAAGAAGAGCTCAGTGCTAATGTTCTTGTTTTGAAGGTCTTTTATTTAAAAAGAAAATACTTCTGAAACATAGTCAAGCATGAATATCAAAATAGATTTATTTATACAAATTAAATACTTAAGAGCCTACGTATATCCCAATCTATTCATTTTGATGTTCAAAGTTCATTTTTTGACCTCCCTTATATATATACCGGTATATATATCTTAGTATATTTTGTAAATACTTATTTTTTATTAACAACGTGTGGTCTAGCAATATATATATATATATAACTAGACGGAAAGCCCCGCCTAAGGCTGCGCCCCCTGGACCCCCTTGCTCGCCTACTTATATGCATACCGGTACATACATTTTCCCTTTTCATTTTTATATATAGAGATTATTTCAATGGCTAATTATTCATGAACTGTACACAGACAAAAAATTTACGCCGATATTTTAGAATTCAAAATGTAAATAAATAAAAAAAAAAATCGTAAACATGGGTAAATATTTAGACTATATTTTGTTACCATGGCAACTATTTCTCCTAATTTTTATTTTTTTCTTATTTTAACGGTTAATTACTCATTAACTTATTGCTATTTGTGAAACAAAACCTGTCCGGGATTCTCACAAACATACACAAAAAATTTCATCAAAATCGGTTCAGTCGTTTAGGAGGAGTTCAGTCACATACACACGTACAGAAGAATTATATATATAAAGATGTGTGTTCAGGTTTTGATGGCTTATTTTGATTAACTAACAATTTTTCAAATGATTGCTAGTTTTATAAATAAAAGAAATATTTTTTTATAAATTTATATTTTTTAGCATAAAAAATTTGTTTTTGTATTATTTTATAAAATGTGCTGGGGGTCATACGATTAAATATTTTTAAGGGAGTCGTTGTAACATAAAGAAAGTTTGGAAACCAAAGAAAAAAAATTTATATTAAATCTTCTCTCAGGAATTCTTTCACATTAGAAGAACTCTTAAATGTTGATACTTATTCGAATCTAATCTAATTGCATTTTTTTCTAGGTTCAAAATTTCGACAAAGGTTCCTTTGTGAACTTCAAGTAGAAGGTTTCCAATACGTTGGCGCCGGCAATTCCACAAATAAAAAGGATGCACAAAGCAACGCAGCACGAGATTTTCTTCAGTTTTTAGTCCGACAGGGTTTAGTCAATCCAAATGATATTCCTGGTGAACCTGAAAAGAAAGATGACGGCCAGGAAGGAAATAATTCGATGATGGATAATTCAGCTCCCATGAGACCTGTATTCAAACCTGGGATGGGGCCCAATGAGATCGGAGAAGCCTACAGGCCCTATAATGAGAGAAATGATAGGCCATATACTTATATGGACAGGATGGCAGACCAAAAGAGAGTAGAGGAGGTCAGTCGCTTCTTTTTATCTTTAAACACATTCTGTTTTAGTTAACCTGATTTTTTCATTTTTTAAAATCTAATTCGAATTGGAACCCTAACTCTAAAGAAAAACTTTTTAATAAATTAATATATATGATAATAATAAAATGATTTTCAATAGAAAAATTGAAAATTGAAAATTTTTTTTGGGGAACATTTTTGCCCAACCCAATCGTGATTTATGCTCTTCCCTACCCCCAGGAAGTAGCATAAGTCATGATATTGTATTTGGAAATATTTTATTTTAAAAAATCGACTGCGGCTCACCTCCCATACGAATTTTATTGAGCCGTTAAAGGCTTTCTGTTGAAAGTTTGTGATAAACCCACGAAATTTCTATTTTTTCACCAAGAAATTATTATTGAGAGGAATTTGTTACTTTTGAAAGGACAGCATTCTTCATTTCTAAATAACGCAATGTGAGTGAAATTGTTCTTTATTTAATTTCATTTTAGGTTGTAACACAGTGGTAAAGATTACGCCTCTTGTGTTAGTAGACGGAGGTTCAATTTTTCCAAATTACTTCGTCTTTAAAAACAGGGCCAAGTAAAAACTGAAAAATTCCATTCCACTAGTTCCTACATTGGCATAGCCAGAAATTTTTGATGGGGGGTTCAAGAAAATTTTTTCATAAATTTGAAAAATTTAAGATTATTTTAGGGTATTTATAAATCAATTTTTTTTTTTTTTTTTTTTTTTTTTTTCTCGAAGGGATGTCGGGAATATCCAAATTAATTTTTTTACATTTTCATTTTAAACTTAAAATTACAAGCGAATAGTCAGTAGCATTATAATATATAAAATTAATAAAATAAGGCATAGATCTTCACATAAATCTTGTAGAAGTAACAATTATAGGATACTAGACGCAAAGCCTCGCCCTCGGCGGGGCTTTCCGTCTAGCCAGGGGCTGCGCCCCCTGGACCCCCTTGCTCGCCTACTTATATACATACCGGTACATAGGCCTACATTTTCCCTTTTCATTTTTATATGTAGAGATTATTTTAGCGGTTAATTATTCATGAACTTAAGATTTTCATATGCAGTCCGATGATTTTATTTAAGCCATTTGGATAGCAGATGGCTTAAATAGAAATGCCTGAACCCCAAATTGATTTATTAATTACAACGGTTATCGTCAAAGTCTTATATGGCCTAAGTTGCCGAAAAGACTGTGTGAATGTGTGTGTGAGTGTGAGTGTGAATGAGAAAAAAAAAAAAAAAAAAAAGATTTTCATATCATATCCTTTCCGGGACTCTCCCGGTACACAGACAAAAAATTTACGCCGATATTTTAGAATTCAAAATGTAAATAAATAAACATGGGTAAATATTTATATTTTGTTACCATGGCGCTATCCCTGAGATCTGATTGGTTGTTTCACACATCGGACACCCTCTTAGCCTTTTATATATAAGTATGATAGCACTTATCTTTGTCAGGGGTACCACAAGATTTATTTTCAATCTATCTTATATGTATTTAGGGGAAAAAAGGAGGTGAGAGCCGGCGATCTACATATGTATATATATGACTAAGTGCACTATATATTATAGTAATGAAAAATTAATATATTTGTCCACCTTCTATCTGTCTTTGTGGCTGGAAGAATTATTAAGGAGTCAAAAAAACAAATTCAAGACATGCATCCGAAATTATTTCTTTTATTGTTGCCGCTCCAGGCTGACTTTTCGGCCACTTGCCCAGGCCATCTTCAGAGCCGGAGGCGAGAATAAATGAAAATTGCAATTTCAGCGACACACATTTGCACGAACAGAGGGCTCATACGACAACGTTGTCCTATAAGCGCTCCGTTCGTGCGAATGTATGTCGCTGAAATTGCAATTTTCATTTATTCTCGCCTCCGGCTCTGAAGATGGCCTGGGCAAGTGGCCGAAAAGTCAGCCTGGAGCGGCAACAATAAAAGAAATAATTTTGGCTGCATATATCTTGAATTTGTTTTTTTGACTCCTTAATTATTATTATTTTATAAAGCGGCCGTTTTTGGAATTGCATAACTTTGCAGAGAGGCTCAAAACTTACACAGTTACAGTTTCTAGAATTCCAAAAACGGCGTGAATGTAATTCTTAAAAAAATTTACCAAATAAATTTTATTTTCAGGCGGAGGATGTAGATGTAAATGCGGGAATTCACGGCAATTGGACAATAGAGAATGCAAAATCGAAATTGCATCAATTTATGCAAATGCATCACATTCAAACTGATTATAAATATACTCCTGTAGGACCAGATCATACAAGGTGTCTAAATTTTCAAGAACAAAAAAACGATATTCACTTTTGCCCTTCTTTCTCTCTCTTTTTCTTTAATTTAATAATTTGAACAGATGACTTTGCAAAGTATTCATTAGCATCACTTTGTGCACATGTGAAAGAAACATAGTGTGATGTAAACAAGCGGGTTAGCAAAAGGGGCAAAACTATCTAGAGTTGTTTGATCCACCAAATAGAAATTTTATCCGGTTTCGATTTGGTCCTGTCTAGCAAGGGCTTCATTTGTTTTGACGGTGGAAACAAAGATTCCTTTTCTTTTCTTGCTTATAACATGTCTTTTTTTTAATGCCGGATTCATTTGATGTTATTATTTCTTAACATCAATTTAACTGGCGATTTAATAATTATTTGAGGCTTGGATTAGATATTTTCCTCAACTTCTTTACGGGAAAACGCAATATCTTTGCCAAGCCTATGAACGAATACCGTCAGAGTGAAGGAAATCACTTTGAAAATAAAGGAAAATATCTACTTTATTTTCAAAGAAAAAAATGAATAAATTATTATATTTGAGCCGCTCACTTTTCAAATCGATTAGCTCCACAAATTGAAGAATAAAGTAGGATTAGAATTAAAGTTTACAAAAAAAAAAAAAAAAAAAAAAACAATTGCATAGCATAGCAAATGAACCAATACGCGCCTTAAAGAGAATTGTTAGAGTCTTTACCAAATGCAACCTGTCTGTGAAACTATAATTGGAAATTCTCTCTAAAACGGACAGTTTTTCTTTTTTACAGAAATATTAAATGATTTTTTGAACCTGGAATTTTGTAATTGATATTGTGACCAACAAACTCTCACTAACAAAGTGTTAAATTTAATTGTATAGCTCTCCTGTGTCATGTTAGTTTAAAAGGGAATTTATTAAGACTTGCTTTAAGGGACAAACATAATTAGAAACGCTGGCTCCATAAACGAAGCTCTCCCGCATTGCTTTTATCCTTTAAATTAAAACATGGCGATGAAAAAGGTGGGAGTAATCAAAAAAAGAATTTATTTTAGATATCTAAAAAGTTTGTGTTAAATTTGAGAGTAAATCGATTCGGATGTGAACGGCTCAGATATTCAATTGAATTGAATGAATTGAAAGATTGAGTAAGCAATATGCGTTGAATATTTTGCTCACTCTATCTTGTTGCAACACGACAACACAGCTCAAGCAAAGCAAAGTCATCTGCTCAAATTCCTCTTCGCGAGGTAAGCCATTCCTATTTAATAAATATACAAGCAAAATCCCGTTGAGTTAATTTGTCAAAAAAAATCCTCTTGGCCAAGCTAAATGTTAATTATATTAGGAAATAATTTCTGAGGCCTCTGCTGGGAAAACGAAATCACGGGATTTTACTGCAAAAACATTTTTCTATTTTATTGAAATATTTATCATTTTTAAGAATTTATTACAAATTTCTAATAAATACGTTTTTTTCTTTTCTCTTCAAAAGGAGTTTTGTAGCTGAGATGAGTATTTACATCAAAAAGTTGAATAGAAGTAAGTAAGCCAAGTCCACATGCGACCCGACCCACTTTTCACTTTTACATACACTAGATACTGATTTTTTATTTATTAAAAAATCCAGTCATAATCAAAATATATTTTCATTGAATTTAGTGGATGCAGTCCAACTATTACACAGGGCAACGCTGATTCTGCGGCATGCGATTTAATGAACAATTTTACCTAATTTTGGTCTACTGAATACGAAAATGATAATATTTTGTTGAATTGACTCTACTTTTTTGGAGAATATTTTTAAAAATAAACAAAGTGCTATAAATGATAGAAAGAATAATAAAATTAATTGTAAATGACAAAAACATCAATAAGATTTAAGAGAAACGTTCCCTACGGGATTTCCTTTGGTGTCTTTGGTCCTGTTTATCATGAGAACCAGAGTCAATTCAAACAAAATAATTTATAGTCTGAGTACTTCGTCATCCTAGCTATCGAAATTGACTTGATAAGCTTATGCCGCTGAAAAATAAATTCTTTTTGTTCCCCTGTGTAATAATTTAAAGTTATATGTAGATTTTTGAAGAGTTGATTTTGTTTGTAGCAATCACTGGGCGTGAGACGGGCTCCAATAAGCAAACGGCCTCGAAGAGTTGCGCCCTCTCTCTAGTGAGGCAATTATTTCATTTAGGAGTAATTGAGGCTTTTCCTGGGACTCTGAAAAAAAATAAAGAAGGAGAAACTTTGAAACCATTCTCTGTGACAATCTCGCCAGAATTGGAAAATCAAGTTTATGATGTCTTGAGAAGTGTCAACGTGACGCCTACTCAAATAGTAAGTTCGATTTTTTTTTTTCTTTTTTCTTTACCCTAAATTTGGACCATAATCTGTTGTTTTAGCCCGAGACTTTGGATGGTCCAATTTCTCTGTTGACCAATCAAGTGTTGGACGATTTCATAACTTCCAAGCCCCAATCGGCGGGTGTCGTTTCTTGGTCTCCTCCGACCGCAAATTGGAATACTTGGATAGGCTGCAACATCGACGAGGGCAGTCTGGCAACTCAGTCCCTTGACGAGATCAGTGACGAGCTTCACCGCCAACAAAGGGAGAGTCTCATGACGAATCAGGAGTTACAGGCCTCGATCAACGATCGCAACCAGCTGCCAGTCACTTCTATGAAATCGAAAATTATGACTTCCATTAATGAGAATCCTGTCATTATTATCAGAGGAAATACCGGTTGCGGTAAAACGACACAGGTCATTCATTATTCATTTGAAATTTCCAAAAAAAAAAAAAAAAACGAAGTCTATAGTTATTTTTTATGTTATCCACAGGTCTGTCAGTTTATTCTGGACGATTACATCCAGAGTGGACAGGGCGCTTATTGCAACATCGTCGTGACTCAGCCTCGTCGTATCTCCGCTGTCTCAGTGGCGGATCGTGTGGCTGTTGAAAGATGTGAAAATCTTGGCGAGTCTGTTGGCTACAGCGTGCGTTTCGAGTCCTGCTTGCCCAGGCCTTATGGCTCTGTGCTTTTCTGTACTGTTGGCGTTCTTCTGCGTCGTTTGGAAAATGGACTGCGTGGAGTCTCTCATGTCATCGTCGATGAAATTCACGAGCGGGACGTCAACTCCGACTTTATTATGGTCATCCTAAGAGATATGGTCCACACATATCCTGAAATGCGTCTTATTCTCATGTCGGCGACCATCGATACGACGCTCTTTAGCAAATACTTCAATGATTGCCCTGTCATCGAAATCGAGGGCCGAGCTTATCCCGTCACGGGTAAGCAATAGATTCTAGTATTCATAATTAATAAACAATGGCAGGGAGGAGTCTCAATTGATTTTTATAAAACATATTTATTGGATAATTTCAATCAGTCTCAGAAAATACAAAAAATGAATTCAATGAAGAGTAGAAGAATGGCTGTGGTGATTATTGAATAAAGGAACTCTATGAGTAGGGCAGCCAGCGTCGTTCCCGAAACGTAGACGAAATAATATAAAGGTTTTTTATTTCCGCTGGCTGCCCTACTCATAGAGTTCCTTTATTCAAAAAATGAATTCTCAATATTAAAATGTATAGGCCTAAATTTTATCTGATTTAGCAGCCGAAGCTTCTCACAATTCAATGAGCAAGCAGAGGTTTCGTTTTTGGCTGCTCCTGCCCCTTCCTTATTTATTAATTCGAGCTACATATTTCTTAATTTCCTTTCCAGAATATTATCTTGAAGATTGCGTGGAATTGATTGATTTTGTACCACCCGAGGATCATAGAAAAAAATCAAGAGATAAAGACGATGACGGGGGCGGTGAGGACGACGAGAATTTAAATAAACAAGTCTCAAATTCGTATAAAGAGAAAACAAAAAATGTCGTTGGCCAATTGAGCGAAAAAGAATTGAGCTTTGAATTGATCGAAGGTTTATTGAAGTACATCAAGAATTTGAACATCCCGGGAGCTGTGCTCATCTTCCTCCCCGGCTGGAATCTCATCTTCGCTCTCATGAAGAATTTACAAAATAATCCTTTCTTTGGTAAGTTGATTATTTTTTTGTCGTAATTTTAATTTATAATATTTGTTTATAAATTTAATTGATTGACCTTGTGTTGCTAGCTCGGGGATATACAATTATTCCCTTGCATTCGCAGCTGCCACGTGAAGATCAAAGAAAAGTCTTTGACCCCGTCCCCCCAGGCATCACCAAGGTAACAAGTTACAAGAGACTTAATTTTATTTTAATTATTTCAGTCACTCAATCAAATTTCTTTTTTCCTTAGATCATTTTATCGACGAACATCGCCGAAACTTCTCTGACTATAAATGATGTTGTCTACGTAATCGACAGCTGCAAAGCGAAAATGAAGTTGTTCACCTCGCACAATAACATGACTAATTACGCTACAGTTTGGGCTTCAAAGACCAATTTAGAGCAACGCAAAGGCCGAGCTGGCCGAGTCCGACCTGGCTACTGTTTCCATCTCCTTTCCAAAGTATTTATCATCTCTATATATATACAGTAGATATATGTATATTTTTTAATTGAAATTTGATTCTCAGGCCCGGTTCGCTAAACTCGATCAACACATGACTCCAGAGATGTTCCGAACTCCTCTACACGAGTTGGCTCTGAGCATCAAATTGCTTCGTTTAGGCTCAATTGGGCAGTTTTTGAGCAAAGCCATTGAGCCCCCACCAATCGATGCTGTTATTGAGGCTGAAGTGCTCCTCAGAGGTAAAACCATTGCATTGCATTTTCTTTAAGACACCTTACAAAATAAAAAGCACTAAATGAATATAATGATTGCAGAAATGAAATGTTTGGACCCGAACGACGAGCTCACGCCCCTCGGGCGCATCCTCGCCAAATTGCCGATTGAGCCTCGCCTTGGCAAGATGCTCGTGCTCGGCTGTATCTTCTCTTGTGGCGATGCTCTCTCTACAATCGCCGTCAACAGCTCTTCATTCTCGGATGTCTTCTTTACCGGCCAGGATCATCGAAGACTTAATTACCAACAAAAGTCGTTTTCTGGCAATCGCTTTTCAGATCACGTAGCTACACTGAACGCTTTCCAATGCTGGGAAGACGCACGCATGAATGGCGAAGAGAACGAGATTTATTTCTGCGAGCAAAAGTTACTTAATATGCCATCCTTGAGAGTTACCTGGGAAGCAAAAGTAATCAAAATTTGTTTACATTATTTTTTAATTACAAGAATATATTATAGTAAATTGTTTTTTTATTTTTTAGAGTCAATTGAAAGCTCTTTTACTAGCGTCGAATTTCCCAGAGGAGACGATGATCCCTCAAGTGTTCAACTACACTGGACCTGACGCTAAACTCGACATGGCGATTGCGCTTTTGTGCATGGGACTTTACCCGAATGTCTGCTACCATAAAGAGAAGCGAAAAGTCATAACGACAGAATCGAAGCCGGCGCTTATCCATAAGACATCGGTCAATTGCAGCAATCTTGAGCAAACTTTCCCTTTCCCGTTCTTCGTCTTTGGCGAAAAGGTAAACATTTACGAGTCACTTGATCTCAATTCTAATAAGTGCTTGCTTTGGATGAACAAAGCCTGGAAAAGATTCCCTTTATTGTTAGAATTGTTGATCTGGTCGACACTCGATTTGGGTGGGTGGGCCTTGAAGGCTTTTCAAGATTTGATTAAAATATCAATGTCGAACTCATAATTTATATTGGATATATAAAATTTGATAGAAAAGTCGTTAGTTTACAGTCCTAATGAAACCTGGAAATTTCAGGATTTAAAAATTTCAAAAAATACATTATTTTATATAGGCCTATTGCAAATTTTTAATACTGTAGTTTGTAAAAAGAGTACAGTCAACGCCAAAGTTAAGTTGCGTTTTCGACTTGTGATTATTTCATTGTTTTTTAAAAGAAAAGAAAATTTTTAATTGAAAAACCCCAGTGGCATAACTACAGGGAAGCAACGCTTTCGGACCCCGACTTTAGTGGGCCCCTTTAAAAATTTATTTATTTATTATTTTTAATAAAAAAATCATATATTTAATCAACTTTTTTTTATATATAAATATCGTTTAGAAATATTAAAATCTGAAATAAAAAAAAGTTAGAATTTGCTTATGGGCCTAAAAAAATCTAGCTACGCCAACGCCACTGTTTGAACCATGAAAGTTTTCATTAAAAAATATATAATATTTTTTTAAAAATAATAAAATAATCACAAATAGAAAACGCATGGGTGGGACTTAATATTGTCCCTCACTGTACATATTAAAAGAAAAAATTTTTTTTATTTTTTAGATTCGGACACGCGCAGTTTCTTGCAAACAAATGACCATGATCACTCCAATTCATCTCCTCCTTTTTGGCTCAAGAAAAGTAGAATTTGTTGATAATATGATTCGTTTGGACAATTGGTAAGATTATAATTCAATTATTATCATTAAAAATACTTCTAAGTTTAAAAGTGATTGGAAATATAATATGCAACTTTAGGATCAACCTGGACATGAGCCCGAGACTGGCTGCAGGCCTCGTAGCTCTCCGACCGATTCTTGAATCTCTTGTCGTTCGGGCTGCAAAAGATCCTCAGACGATCACAGAACTCTCAGAGACTGACGATAAATTCATGAATGTCATTAAACAACTTTGCAAGCTCAACGCCGGCGTCTTTGGAAAAGAAAACCAACATTCCTCTGGAGGGTAAGAAGGAGATGCCTCATTTATTTCATTTCTAATCTAGTCTAGTTAGTTAGTGCCCATGCATTTGGTCGTTTCCCTTCTCGACTCCTTGTCCTTAAGGATGCCCCAATCTGAACAAGTATCTTCTCTGAGTTCCTCCCCCTTCAAAAAAAAAAAAAAAATTTGCTCAGATTCCCAAGCAACCTTGGATAAAGATATCAAAAGGGCAAACTCTTTTTTATTCCTAAACATAAACGACCATTCCCCCTTTAACCTCTATTTATTTAGCATTGGTGATAAGATGTTATTTTCTCAACAACTCTTTATTATATGTGCATTGTTTTTTTTTTTGTTCAAGCTTCCTGGGCAAACGTCCTCCAAGATCTGACAATTTCCGTGGTGGTCCACCAAATAAGATGTTTAGAGGTATTGTTTATTTATTTCTTCTCATCCCCTAATTGAGTAAACGAATGTAAAAGGGATATAAACCCTACAGGAAATTTTGGACAAATGAGGGTATGGAATTTTCACTTTTTCAATTTATTTTTGATTTCTTTAAATAAATAATTTTTGAAATAATATCGATATCAAGATGAAACTTGCCACTTAATGTTTATTTAATCGCTTGTTGAAAAAGAGGAAATTCAATAGCATTACTTGTTCAGAAACTTTCTGGGGTAAGGGGCTTCAGGGCTTCAAGGAGGTTTTTCGCATGTTTTTGCAAATAAGATGGCGTTAGAGGTCTTATAAATTTTGACAAAAAGCAAAACTATTACGAAAATTCGCCAACAGATGACAGGATGGTAGAACTATATTTAATCTCATGTATTTGTTTGATTTTCGTTGATATTTTAATAATGAATAGTTTATAAATATTATATATCATTTGTACCCTGTTACGCATTAGTGTGTCAAGCGCCAGCTACCGAGATTTGAAAAAATTAACATTAAAGTTTTTTGTTTTCATTGGATTCTATATAATTTTTTTTGTCAATTGTGCAAGTAACATTAAATATAAATTTTTTTAGGACATATTTCATAAAATGTACTATTAATTATAGCATTTGAAACAATATTCCGTCCTTTACTCAATTTTTAATTTTTTTTGGCGCTTGACACACTAATGCGTAACAGGGTCCATTTATAACAGCATAAAAATAAGGCTTATAAGTAGAGACCGGATTTTAAGCAAAATGCTTATTGCTGAATTTTATAAGCAACCATTAGATATTTAATTTCTATACGAATTAGGAAAAACTAAGTGTATTGAGATTGCATTTTTTATGCTTTTTTTGAGTTTTCATGCTTTTTTCCCTTTCGTGCTTATTTGAACTTATTTTACGAATATTTATAATTTTTTTTTTTTTTTTTTTATTAAAAAACACTTTTTTCTCATTCACACACGCATACACCAGGGAAGTATATAAGGGGAGGGGGGAGAGGGCCCGCCTCCCCCCCCCCCCCAAAAAAAAAAAAAAAAAAAAATTCCAAAAACCCCGCAGTGCGAAAAAATATAGCCCTGTAAAAAAAAATTTTTCCGCAGGGCGGGGCGGAATAAATTTAGTTTCTTTAAAAAAAAATTTGTATACGCCATTGGTATGAGTAAAAATTGCTTATTAGATGCTTTTTTTCAACTTTTATGCTTATTTAACCACTTTTTATTCAAGTTTTTTATGCTTTTTTAAGCACTTTTTTTCCTTTTTTTTATGCTTTTTTGTCCGGTCTCTACTTATAAGTGATCTGATAATAATACCAGCTGTTAGACTAACCTGCCATCTATTGCAAGAGTTCTCAATTATTTGGACGTTAAATTTATTTTTGAATTCGTCACCACTTTATTTAATTATTATAGGTTGAATATTAATGATTTTTATATTTTTAGATAAAAAAAAAAAATTAAAATTTTCATAATAGAATTTTTTTTGCATTTTCATATTGTATATAAAAAAAAATATTTTTTAATTAGGCTAATCATAATTAAAAAAAAAAAAAATCATTATATTATGTAAAATGCTCATGAATTTAAATCATTAAAAAAAACCGCATAAAAAAATAATTTAAAATCCATCAGTAGTTTCGGACTAAAGATTCAATGTGCCTTCCTGAAGTCCCTTAAATACATATTAGGTAACCAATAAGAAGGATAATTGGTTGGATAATAATCTCCTGTTTTTTATTTTTTAGGAGGTTTTCGAGGAGGATACGGCGGCGGCGGCGGCGGTGGTAGAGGAGGATTCGGAGGCGGGGGAGGAGGCTGGGGCGGAAGAGGAGGAGGAGGAGGAGGAGGAGGTTACGGAGGAAGAGGCGGAGGTTATGGAGGGAGAGGAGGAGGAGGATTCCGCGGCGGTTTCCGTGGCGGTTATTAACCATTTTAATTTAATGATGGGTAGTTAATAAAGATAATTAAAAACATTTTCTGTTCGATTTAATTGTTAATGAATATATAAATACATCACCAAAAACAAGAGAAAAAAAAAGCTCTAGACTTATTGTATTCTATTTACTATATACATTCACTGTATGCATATAAGGCTATTATAATATTAATATACTAAAATTGAAACAACTTCGATTATCCTTCATAATATTTACACACACACACACCATTAATACACAATTTAAAAACTTCATTTTTTGATTTGAATTCAAATTAAATCTTTTCGAATGTTTAATTCCAAGTTCAACTCTCAATGAAGGATATTTTTTTTTAAATACTTATGTTTCTTGTTTCCTTTTTAATGTGATTTTTAATATCTTATTCTTTTTAAGAGTAAAATAATACTTTATATGAAAATACATGCATTATAAACTCTCTGTTAAATCTTTTTTTTTTCCTCTTCGAAACATTCCATTCTTTCTCTCTTAATAATTAAGGAATGTATATCTCTTTTGGGTCTCAAGATGGTCATTGATTATGCAGAAATTTGGGCATGTTTGTCAGCCAGATATTCAATAAATGCTCTAAGAATAAGGTCCAAGTTTTTTGATTTATTTTTAAATTCTTAATTGACATTTTAAGAAGAAAACTACTTGACCCTTCATTAAAAATTATAATACAATTATTAAATAAAGGATATAAGAAGAAAAAACGAACGCGACAATCGTATCTAAAATTTTGCAAAGAAATTAATATGGACCGGCAAAAAAAGTCAAATTTATTATTTTAGAGATGTCAGCTAGTGGGGGATATTTAGAATGTTAGGGAGAGACAAAACTAATGATAAGAGAATTTATTATAGCAAGACATTTAAAGACATTTCTGACAAATTTATTTATCCATCCCTCATCAATTCGCACTATAATAAAGTAAATAACGGGATATATATATATATATTTTTATAAATACATTTTCTTGTATTGTACAATAAAGAGTTTGGGGCCTATTAAATGATATTTCTTCTTTTTAAAAAGAAGCTCTAGCTCCTTTTGCTCTGAATTTGTTTTTTTTTTTATTCCATTTGGCGTTGTATTCCTTTAAAGCCTGCCTGGCAAATGACAAATTAAATAACGCAAATTTGCTGCTCCTTTCTTCTCTAAATAAATACTCAACAGGTTAAAGAATAGAAGGAATTTCTCAGTTTGTTTTATTTATCATACCATATTGATTCAAAAAAAGAATTTATTTTTTTTTTAACGTTCTCAAAGCAAATAACTATAGATACAAAATCTCTCTGCACAATAATCTCTGAATTTTTTTTGTTTTTTGCAATCAAAAGGCAAATGTAGAAAATATTTCAAATAAAAAAAAAATTAGTTAATTATTTAAAAAAAAAAATACAAATTTTCTCTTAAATGGTCAGAATGTGAGGTTTTTGAATCAATAAAAGTATAAATATATTTCGTCTCAATGCATTGCAGAAATATAACAATTTTATTTACATTTATATAAATAAAAATTAATAATAATAATACATGATGTAGATGAGAACGAAACATATTTATGGGATGATGTGATATTAAAAAGCACAAATTAATTAGTACAATTGGATAATTTGGCTGTACCAGTTGATTTGGAGCTTGATAATAGATGTTTGAGTGTTGATGTTGATTTAATCCCACTTATTCTTATTTATATGGAAAATAAATTTAACTCTAACCCATTAGGGAAAAAAACGCGTTTATATATATATATATATATATATATATTAAATTCTATTAACGAGAGAGAGACTAACTAACTAACTATCTCTAGATACAAGATGTGGTTGGGTGGCTCAGGCCTTTCCTTCAAGAGTTTTGCCCCCAGCACCAGGCACCTTGGTCGTCTGCGTTTGCTCTTTTTCAAGTTGTCGTCCCAGGTACTCCCAGTTGTGCACCATCAACTTCTGCACGGCGAGGAGTGCCTCGTAACGTACGTTGGGGTCATCATGACCCAGCAATTGCATCACCAATTGTTTCCCTCCAAGTTGTTCAATTACGTTCTTTCCTCTTGGATAATGGCGCACGTATTCGCCGATGTCAAAACTCGCGACGCTCAACACCAGAGGCTCTTTGCTTGTCTCTAATAAATGAACAAGAATACGCAAAAGCTCATAATTCTTTTCGTTGAGACGTGGTGCATTTTCACGCCAAAATTTAGCTGATTTATGTACTGGGCTCCATTCTAAACGGCCTGATTTCACTTCTGTGGCATATTCATCAAATGAACTTAAATCTTGAACGGAAGCTTGCAATTTCTCATCTAAAAATTCGACATCAGCAAATATATCCTCGTCATCGAATTTGCGTTGCTCTAAAATGCTCAATTGCTTCAAGACTTTGCATTGGACCATCGCGATGCAATGCTCCTTCGAGACTTGATTGTCTTCTGGTTTCTCAATCAGATTTCGGAACACGGCTAGAATAATGCGAGTAACTTTCTCTTTGACGGAATCACTGAGGATATCGGCAAGGATTGGAATCACGTTGAATTTATTCATTTTCTCGGCGAGGAGGGGATTGAAGGTTAAAACCCAGATGCAGAAAATTAATTGATATTGCACCTGGAAATTGACACGACCTTGGAGGACGGCCAAGAGAGTCGAAATGCCATCAACGGAGACGAAGGCGAAGCGATACTCGTCAATACGGAGCATCATTTGCAGGCATCTGGCCACCGATTGCATGTACTCGTTGCTGTTCTCTTTCAATTGGTCCTTGAGCCAGGTCAAGTAGAAATGAAGATCCGACTGGTCCATGAGCTCTTGGCTCCAGCAGGCGATCTTGGCGATGATCCTTGAAGTCATATTCATAATAAAACCATCAGGTCTATTCAAGAGATTAAGAAATGGACCCCAGACACTTTCCTTCTTGCGATTAGCGTGCTCTCGGAAAATCTCCACCCGCCCTCTATCTTCCTGGAGCATATCGTCAATCATAATCAAAATATATTGGATGGTCTGGTCCTTGGATACATGACCCAGGAGATTGAGAAACGTTTTTGCGCATTGACTTCGGTTGTCTTTTAAAAGGGTCTCCCGAGAGATGCCATCGTTGTTGTTGTCGAACATCACGATGAAGTTGTAATCCTCCTGAGAGATCATTTGCGATTGTAAATACGATTGCCAATTGACTCTTTGGGTGCGGATTTCGGTTGCTTGTTGTTGCAGCACGCTAGTAGCGGCTAGCATATCGATTTTCTCATCGGGAAGAGAAGGAATCATCGTTTTGATTGACGAGTCTGGCGCTCCTGCCATTTCGCTAAATCAAATTTTAAATAAATTACCTTAATATATTGATTTAAAATGTGATTAAAATATTTTACCTTTGGGCTTCAGACAATAAATGAAAATCAAATGTTAAAATTTATTAAAATAAATCAGAATAGAAAAATATTGAGCTAAGGTGATGAGAACAAATTTAGTCTTGTGACTTTTCTAATCAGTCAAAGATAGGTCAGAGAAAAGACAAGAAGAGAGGACATTCAACTAATTACATTCAACAACAAAATATTAAGATTGATTTAAACTTTCGACCGTTGGTTCTCGTTGAAACATTTTGTAAATTAAAATTAAATATACAAATAAAACACTAGGTTATTTGTTTCAAAGGTTTTATTAATTAAAAAATTAACACTTGATACGTATTTCGACAATTCCTAGTCATCATAATAATTAAATAATTTAAAAATTATATATTTGATTAAAAATTGATGCTTTTTTAAAAATGTATATGAATTAAGAGTTTTATATATGATATTTTTTTTTTTTTTTTTACTTTGAGAGAAAACATTAATAAAAAAGTTTTTCTTTTCAAAAGACTCAGATATATTTTAGTTTATGAAATGGCCACAAGAATGCGCTCCTATCGATCTGGTTCCCAAATTTTATGTCAAAATGACAAACATGATAATAAATTTGTAGCTTAATTATCTTTTGATATTAATATTTTTCATTTTTCTCTGGTATTCCTTTTATTATATTAAATATTTGTGATATTTATAATCGAAATTTGACTTTTTCACATAAATATGTCATCACATAAAGTGGACAGTATCCTTGAAAATAATAACTTTCCAGTTCATATCGGTAAAAATATAATTTATCGTCCTTTTTATCATTCATATGAATATTTATTATATAATTCTGATAATACTAATTTCTCACTTGTATTTCTATGTATTTTTAATAATCAAATTAACATTCTCCTTTATAGCCTTGGAAATTAAAAAATGACATTTCAAAATTTTTCTATATTTCTTGAAAAATCGTTGATTTAACTAATACTTTACCTATGCACTTTTTCAGTTTTTTTCGATTTTCTTTAAATTTGCTCCAACGATTTATTTTAAAATTCAAAAATCAATTATGTTTTAGATTCTCTTTAAAATGTATATTCTCATTTTGTCATTGAAATCTTCTGAAGACCACTTTACTCTTGTACTCCATAGAAAAGATAGGAGAAATGGTTGCCATGGTAACAAAATATAAATATTTTCCCACGTTTATAAATTTTACATCTTGTATTCATATGTCCCGTAGCCCCCCGGGTTTGGCGTAGTAAGTAGCGCGCCTACCTGCTATACCAAACGTCGCGGGTTCGGACCCAGGCAGTCCGATGATTTTATTTAAGCAATTTGGATACCAGATGGCTTAAATAGAAATGCCTGAACCCCAAATTGATATATTAATTACAACGGTTATCGTCAAAGTCTTAAATGGCTTGAGTTGCCGAAAAGACTGTATGAATGTGTGTGTGAATATGAGTGTGAACAGTGGCGGCGCGTCCACTAGGCCAACTAGGCGGCCGCCTAGGGCGGCAACCTGGAGAGGGCGGCAAAAAGGGAAAAATAAAAAAAAAAATTTATGTTCCGCGGGCGGCACACGGGGAAAAATTTCGGTCCCGGGGGCGGCAAAAATTTTGTGTCTCTAAAAAAAAAGGTAAAATATTTTCCCGGATTTTGGTTCAGCGCAAGAGAAAATGTTCCGCGGGCGGCACACGGGAAAAAATTTTGGTTCCGCGAAAAAAAAAAAAAAAAATTTCGCAGAAAAATTTTTGAGATCGGGGAAAATTTTAAGGAGGGGGCGGCAAATTAAATTTTTAAAGTTTGGGGGGGGGGCGCAAAAAAATATCTTGCCTAGGGCGGCAGAATAGCTTGCGCCGGCCCTGAGTGTGAATGTTTTTTTTCAAAAAAAAAAAAAAAATATGTTCCGTACTGTCGGAAACTAAATATACGTCGACACAAAAAATCTGGTATGACAAGCAGAACACAACTTTTGATTACCGAAGGTAAGAGAAAGTTGTGTGCTGTGCGCCAGTCAAACCAGATATTTTTTCAAGGGCGGATACAAGGGGGGGGGGGGGGTAAAGGGGGTAATTACCCCCCCCCCCCCGAGATTCGAAAAAAATACCTTTTTTTCGCAAAAAAATGTATTTTTAATGTAAAATTTTTAAAATTAATACTTAAAAATTTGATGTGTATTTATATTATGGCAAACAAGTACAGAATGCGCTTTTAAATTACCGAAATTAAAAAAAAATAGTGTGCTGTGCGACGAGTCACACCAGATTACCCCCCCCCCCCGAGAAACACCTCTGGATCCGCCCTTGTATTTTTTAGATATTAAATAAATTTTAGAGGTGAATTTAATAAATTCTCTACATCGCTGTTACAAACCAGAATTTGCCTCTAAAAGGGTGGAGGAATATTTTTTTTAAGGGACACTCACCCCTGTTTTACATAATGCATGAACCTTAGAGGATTATATGTATTTATTTTAATAATATTTAAAACAAATCAAAATTTTTTAAAGGTTAAATAAGGCTGCGCCACTGCTCTAAATGCAGATCTTTCCTCCGAAATTTAACTTTCTCTTGCTTATGGATATATGTAATATATAATATAGGGCTTTGTATCAGATTCGAAAAGGTATCAGGAACACAAAACGGTTACGGGCGAAAAAGTATCAGGTACTCGAGTATCAAGTAAAAAAAAATTTCCGCAGGGCGGGAAAAATTTGTATCGGGTAAAAAAGTATCAGGTATAAGTATCGGCTACCTGTAACATCGAGTACCTGATAGAGCAAAATCGAGTACCGACCCGTCCCTAATAAATATCGTAGGTCCAGTACAAGACCAGCCTAACTCAAAAAAGGCAATTTTTCTGCTTTACCTTTCCGTTCATAACCGTTGCCTGCGTTATCCGATTGCTGAAATTTTGCACCAATCAGTGGCGTAGTGAGCTTAAAATTAAGAATGCCTGAACCCCAATACATATATATATTTAATAACGTTTATCGTAAAAGTCTTATATGGCCTAAGTGGCCGAAGCGACTGTGTGCATGTGAGTGTGAGTGTGAATGAGGAAAAAGTGTGAGCGTTTTTTTTATTAAAAAAAATAAATACTCAAATTATGCATTTAAAAAGGCCAAAATATGCATCAAAAATATTCTGTGTGTGTATGTGTTCAATTTTAAGCATGAAGGAATTGAGCTAGGAAGATGAAGTTTTATATTTAAGTTAGGCGCCCCCCTAGGGCGTGAAAATAAGCTTTTAAACAAAATCGGCCAAAAACTACTAGTACTTTACTGATGTTAATTTTCTCAAAATTCGCTTCAACGATTTTGATTAAAATTCAAAAATCAATTATTTTTTAGATGATATTTAAAATGTATATTCTCATTTTGCTTTTGAAATCTTATGAAGACTACTTAACTCTTGTACTCCATAGGAAAGATAGAAGTCAGGGTATCAAAATATAAATAGATATTTTCCCATACTTATAAATTTCATTACATCTTCTAATATATCGACGGAAACCAGGGCCGGAACTACGAGATTTTTTAGAGGGGGCAAAATTTAATTTGCCGCCCTTTCCTTAAAATTTTCTATACAAAATTCTTATCATCTTACCTTTTTTTAGAAAATCTTTCTTTAATTGCCGCCCCTTGATATCTGCCGCCCGGGGCACGTCATGGCGACTCACACATGGTTTTTTTTTACTACGCTACGGCATTTATACTTATTTTATTACAATATAAATAAAGTAAGCCTATATAAATCAAATTGATTATCTATATATATACTATATTATATAATTTCCGCTCTACGCCCCCCTCCCCCCCCTAAAGTTATTGTTTTTTTTTTTAATTCTTCACTCGATTTTAATAAAATTTAAAATGACGCTTCTCTTGGATCTAATTAATTGAAAAATGATATTCCAGCAATTTTTTGTTTTTCGGACCATTTGGCGCCCCTTTGTGAGTGGCGCCCGGGGCATCATGACCCCCCTTGCCCCCCCTCGCTACGCCACTGTATTACTGTATGTAATCGTCGTGTGGGTTCTCTGCTCTGAATCTTAGTAAAAACCAGTAAAGAGAAGTCAATCAATCCGCCAAATGTTCACTCTTCGTTAAAAAACTTTTTTGCTTTCTTTCAGCCAGCTCTCAACGACTAAATCTTTGTTCTTCTGCCCCAGTTGAAAGACTGTTTTCATTTGCGGGTTTATTCATTCTCCATCAAGTTCCAGATTATCCGACAAAACTTTTGAAAACTTGGTTTTTTGAAACCTTTTCATATTTTTATAAATAAATTTTTTTTAGTGTCATGAATAATTTTATTGTTTTCGATTTTCCAAAGGTATTCTCCAATATAAGTTTAGCTGCCACTTTCCTAAACTAAATTTATTTAGGGTTCCAGATAGAGCCCTGCACGGGCCGATTTTTTTTGGCCCGGACCGGCCCGTGTCCGTATTTTTTTTTTTGACTTCCCGCCCGTACCCGGCCAGTCATTTTTTACCATTCTTCAGGCCCGCCCGGAATTTTCTCAAGCCCGCCCATTCCCGCCCGAGATTTAGTGAATGAATGAACGAATGTCTAGCAATTTTTAAATAAAATTTCATTTGCATGCCCGTCCGCCCGAACCCGCCGTTTATTTAGACTTGCTACCCGCCCGTAATTTTTTCATGGCTTCCAAAGCCCGCGGGCCGGGCGGGTAACGGGCCTACGGGCCAACCCGTACCCGTGCAGGGCTCTAGTTCCAGAATTACCCCACCAAAAAGTATTTTAAAATCAAGGAAAAATTTGTTTGTAATTGGTATTTTCAATGTATTTGAAATACGTAATTGGTATTTTGTATCTCGTTACACAAACCCGCGAGTAATTGGTATCTTGTATTTCGTTACAAAAATCTGAAGTAATTGGTATTTTGTATCTCGTTACTCAAAATCGAGTAACTTGCCCATCCCTGAGTATAGTAGACCTTACTAAAGAAGCTGAGGAAAAATACATCAATAGTTTTTTTTGTTAGCTTAAGTAGGCCCATAGGGTAATTTCTTTTGGTTTGTCTCAATATCTCGAAGCAACCCTTAGCCAATCACGCGGCACCCTTGGATGCCGGGGCGTAAATAACACCCCCGCGATGCGCAGGGTGCAGAGACCCGGGCGCATTAAAAATATTTAAAAGAATTTAAAAAATAAAATGTAGTAAACACGTTATCATCAAAATAAATTTTACATTTCAGTAAGATATCTTAATAAAACTGTTTCATAAATACCACAGTTTAATATGGAAATTTTCTGCTGAATTCGGCAAAAATACGCAGTGGCCGAAACGTTTTTTTAATTTATTGTATTATTAATTACCAAAAGGCCTTTTATTTTTAATAATAACAATCGTGCGGCCTTCGACGCCGAAAAAGACCTTAAAAAAATCGTCTAAGTCTAAATAAAATTTGTATTTTATTTTTTTTTAGGCCCTGTCTTTCCTTGTGCCTTGTGTAAAACTAATTTCATAAATTTATTCTTCCTAGAGAAGCACACCAAAAAATGTGTAAGCCACAATTTGTTCGCCTTAAATAAATCCAATATCGATGAAAAAAAGTGTAAATATCTTTTTTTTTTATTCTTTCCCAGTTGTTCACAAAGTGAAATTATTAATTATTTATTAATTTTTTTATTTTATAGCTACTAAAAGGAGCAAACGGAAAAAGAAAAGCAACGAAATTTGCCAAAAACAATTTGCTTATCCCTCTTCGCTTCTCTATCATTCACAAACGCATTCACCGTTTAAATGCGAAGAGTGCGGGAAACGATTCAATTCCAACAATTCGCTTAGAGTGCATCAAAGAATTCACACTGGTTACAAACCTTATACGTGTATTATTTGTGAAAAAAAAATTTTCTATAAAATCATGTCTAAAAATTCATCTCCGAACTATTCACGTTGGTGAAAAACCTTTCAAATGTGAAACATGCAACAAACACTTTGCTTCACAAAATTATCTTAAAATTCATCAAAGAGTTCACACTGGCGAGAAACCTTTCAAATGTGAAATCTGCGATCGATATTTCTCTCAGAAATCTTCACTTCAATCGCATCGTCTACGAATCCATTCCGGATGTCATTGTCAAAAATGCAAAAAGGAACTTGTCCCTTATACTCCACATATGAGGACGAATCAATGTGCAACTTGTGAAGGACAAAGCGAGCTTCAAGGACACCATTTTATTCATATTCACGAACAGTTCAAAAAGCAAATGAATGACAAATTTAAGAATTTATACCATAAGGCCTTAATGAAAAAAGAGAGATTTAACTTTTAATCAAATTTGTATCGCCAAGAAGAGTTAGTTGTCTTAATCCTCTCAATACATTGCTTAAAGCAACTTGCTTTGTCTCTTTGTCACAATTTATTTATTTATTTCCCGATGAAATCTCAAATTTTTTGCAAACAAGTTTTAATTGCTTTTATTTCTTTTAATAAATTCTTCCTAAATGAAAAATGGGCTGAATATGATTTTAAAAAAATATATAGGCCTATATATGTCCTTCAATAAAAGTGAGACAGGTTTTTTAATTTTAAGAAAAAATAACACAGGTCAAAAAAATTTTTTTTTGTTTCTCTTCTAATGCTGGAATTCTGACACCGAAAAACACTTAAATTTCCATTTTTTTCTTTTAAAGTTTGCTGGAGGTGAGTGTTTTTGCACCCCCCTGTGACGGGGGTGCAAAAACCTCAAAATTTGTGTACATTTTCCAGTTTTTCTCTTATATATCTTAAACTAAGCATATTTTGTAAACCATAGTAGAATACAAAGTTGTAGAATATGCTAAAATTTGGTGTATAAATCGAATTTGTAAACTCAATATTAACCGAGAAACGGCCTAACGAATTTCCTCTTTGTTTTACATTCGAGAAACTTGGTCTAACTTTGATCAGCTTAATTCTGCACTGGGTCTACATATTCGTTGTAACAACCAAATTTTAGCAAATTTAATGCTCTACAACTACGGTGTACAAAATGTGCTTATTTCAAAAGCAGAAGCCAGACCCTAAAATCGTGTTGACCGGTGTAATAATATCTTAAAGATATTGTCATTAATTATAACTATTTTATACAATTTTTAACACAAATACAAATTAATAAAGTAAAGACAAATTTGTTGATATCTACACTTGTATATATATAATTGTAAATCCTCTGTCTGTAGCAGAATATCTCAGAAATTATACCAGCTAGAGCAATGAAAAAATTTTAATATTCAATGGATATCGAGGATTTAATATGGATATTTGAAATATTCAAAAAATCGTAAAGTAATTGCGGAAAAAGATGTTTGTGCCGCTCGAAGTCGGCGTCGAGCGACAGGTAGGATGCTGCCGAGTGTCAGTGTCAAAACCAACGAGAAGTGAAAAACATCCAATTAATTATTCTTATTTGAAATTCCTATCGAGATTTACCCCGAGATGCTTTCGTGCACGAAGACACACACCTTGGCCTCTGGCCCGTAGCCATCTACCGGCACCCCGTGAAGTTACTACTTCCTATCATCTAACTCCTCCTCCTCCTCCTGCCAGAAACTAGCAAGCAAACAACCCGACCGAATATTCGGACTCGCATGCAAAAAAAAAAAAATCTGGTGTGACTGGCGCACAGCACACAACTTTCTCTTACCTTCGGTAATCGAAAGTTGTGTTCTGTGCTTGTCACACCAGATTTTTTGTGTCGACATGTATTTAGTTTCCGACAGTAGAGTACAATTGAATTCAAGATGTAAAATTTATAAGTATGGGAAAATATTTATATTTTGTTACCATGGCAACCATTTCTCCTATCTTTTCTATGGAGTACAAGAGTAAAGTGGTCTTCAGAAGATTTCAATCACAAAATGAGAATATACATTTTATTGAAGATCTAAAAAATAATTGATTTTTGAATTAAAAAAAAAATCGTTGGACCAAATTTTGAGAAAATCGAAAAAAACTGAAAAAGTACATCAGTAAAGTACTAGTACTCTTTGGCCGATTTTGATTAAAAGCTTATTTTTCCGGTCCCGGGGGTGTTTAACTTAAATATAAAATTTCAACCTCATAGCTCAATTCCTTCATGCTTAAAATTGAACACACACACCCACCCACACACACACACACACACAGACAGACCATGTCGCGAAAACCACTTTTTGGATTCAGGGGACCTCAAAACGTGAAGATCCATCAAAATCTCGACATCGAATTTTTGACATGAATCCAATACTTTCTCTATATATATATATTACATATATACATAGGTAAGAGAAAGTAAAAAAAGGTCGGCTCGATCGATTTTACAATATTTATTTTTCCCATGATATGAAGATGTTAGTCACAATGGTCACAATACTTTAATATAAATTTGATTTTCCTAAAAAATATTTGATTAATCTTAACTTTAATTAAATTGTAGATGATTTTTAATATTAAAAATATAATCGAGAAAGAAAAAAATACAAAAAGGTAAGGAATAATACATTTCTTAAAGATTAATATCGCTTTCATATTTCTTCAATATTTTCGTTATTTTTAGAGATATTTGGTTCAAATTGGCCTTCCCAGCTCTTATTTAGGCTAATAAAGAGAATGGAGAGAAAAAAAAGCAGAAAAAGTCTTCTATCATAGAAAAAAATTTGTCGACATAATCTTATATTCAATTTAGCCGGAAATACAAGTTTCGGTTTCGGCCTATTTTTTAGATGTTCTTTAAAATGTATATTCTCATTTTGTCATTGTAATCTTCTGAAGACCACTTTACTCTTGATAGGAGAAATGGTTGCCATGGTAACAAAATATAAATTTTCTAATGTTTATAAATTTTACATCTTGAATTCAATTGTACCGACTGTCGGAAACTAAATATATCTCGACACAGGTGCGACCAGTCACACGAGATTTTTTATTTTATTTTGTAACTTTTGATATCAAATCCATAAAATACTCAAAACACAAACGAAAGTCAACCGTTCCAGCGGGAGGTTGTCTGAAATCAGAATGAACAAATCATTCCGAGGCAGTCTGGCAGGGCGCAGGGCGCAGGTGCATTTTGGCCAGCCCGATTTGCAACAAAAGCATTTTATGCACGCAGACTGCCTGAGTTGGGAAATCTTGCAAAAATTTTCTGAATATTTTTTAAAAAAAAAAACAAATTTTTAATTAGTAACTCAATTGATCTGAAATATACCAACAAATTTAATAACAACTTTTGATGTTGTATTATTTGTATTTGCTTCCTCCAGGCAAATGATTTTTTTTTTTTTGTTATAACATTACTAAGCCAAGGATGCCTCGACGAATTAAGGGCTCGGCGAGGGCTCGGGGTAGCATGTAAATATAGTTTTTCTTGAGCGTTACCGTCTCCCCCGAATCAAGTTCAACTTTTCCAAAATCAGTTAAACAACGTACCTATTTGAAATCAGTTTAAAGATGTTAATTTAATAAACAAAGAATTGAACAAATTATTATTAAATTGCAACCTCTAACATTAATCCTTTTGGGGGAGTTAAATTATTTGTAATGTCAAATCCTTGGAAATTGTCGATACTTCTCATATATTTGGCGAGAATTTTACAATAATTGTTAAACCATTTCAGCTAAAATAAAATTAATAACAAGTTAGGTTTTTTAATTGAATTATGATTTTAATTTCTTGATAAGAAAATCACCTCTGGTTCATAGAGATTATTTGATATATCATCCGGTAGAACACTTCCAAAATCCCATCGCATTTGTTGGATTGTTAATAAACGTGTATATCTATAAAAGAAAAATAAATAAGTCTCGCGCAAATTCGGCCAGTACATAAAAAAATATTGTAGAGGTGTATTAAATATTATTTGAAATTCCCCTGGCCGTAAGGCACCCCGTAAAGTTACGTTATTCCTATCCCTAACTCTTCCTCGTGCGTTCTTTTCTAGCTGACGAGCTAATCCTTATTTCTGATTCCTTTTATCCAACCTATGTCCTAGTTGAGGAGGGACTCCCTCAGCACCGACTCCTTTCGAAGAATGCATCTCTGAGAGGGAACCTTCTTTACGTCCCTTCCACAGGACGGGATGTCACAGCAACTTCCTCTCCTCAAAGTTTTTTTTTTATTTAATTTCTCTTTTTCGGCATTTAGTTCCAGTCTCTTATTTTTTTTCGCATGAATCGGGATGAGAGCCCTTTTGATACCTCGTAGAGTTGCCAGGGGGCTATTGTGGTGAGTTCCAATATTATCCAATGCCTGCTTGAGGATTTGTTCACATTAAATAAATATTTTTAGTTAATAAAAAAATCCCCCACGCCCAGGATGTGAACACGGATCTTCTTTGTAGAAGCCTGAATTCGGGGACCACAAAGCTGTGTTGCTTGTGGAGTTTCTGCAGCGGGGAGAAACAATTCTTATTGTGAAACTTTGCGATGTTTCCGGAGAGCTATCCAAAACACAAGAAGAGGCATGCTGACTTCTGGAATTGTTCTGATTCATGACAATGCCCGTCCTAACAGTGCTCACTTCGATTCATTGGCGGCAATGCCTTTGCATGAAGAGGGAATTTATATATATATATATATATATACAGGGATGGGCGTTAATCAGTTACATGTATTTGAAATACAAGATACCCAATACAATATTAATTGGTATTTTGTAACTCGTTACAGCATAGGCAAAGTAATTGCTATCTTGTATTTCGTTACATTTTTTTAGTAATTGGTATCTGAAATTCGAGATACCAAATACTTTTTTTATGTAATCGTCGTGTGGGTTCTCTGCTCTGAATCTTGGTAAAAACCAGTAAAGAGAAGTCAATCAATCCGCCAAATTTTCACTCTTCGTTAAAAATCTTTTTTGCTTTCTTCTTTCAACCAGCTCTCAACGACTAAATCTTTGTTCTTCTGCCCCAGTTGAAAGACTGTTTTCATTTGCGGGTTTATTCATTCTCCATCAAGATCCAGATTATCCGACAAAACATTTGAAAACTTGATTTTTTTGAAACCTTTTCATATTTTTATAGAAACATCTGCCAGCGTTGATAATGGCGGTATTCTTAATTTTAAGTGACTTTTATTTGAATTAGATATTAGAAGCTGTATTATGCAGGTTTTCTTTTTTAGCAAAAAAGACACACTGCAACATATTTTTCATTTTGTTTCCCTAATTCAAATTTTAATTCATTAAAATGTCTGTTTATTGGTCTTCCGCGTTTAGACATTTTTATATACATGTATATGAATTTCTAGGCTGTTTCTAGAAATGACAGATCACTGACCTGAGATGAGAGCCAATGAAAATAAGCGCTGAGCCATTTGTCTACATTGTCTACGTCTTTGTCTACTTTGTCTAGGGATTTGTTTACGTCATGAAGTAGACAAATCAAAATATGCTTAATTTGCCCAACACTGTTACCAATATAAGTTTAGCTGCCACTTTCCTAAACTAAATTTATTTAGGGTTCCAGAATTACCCCACCAAAAAGAATTTTAAAATCAAGGAAAAATTTGTTTGTAATTGGTATTTTCAATGTATTTGAAATACGTAATTGGTATCTTGTATCTCGTTACACAAACCCGTGAATAATTGGTATCTTGTATTTCGTTACAAAAATCTGAAGTAATTGGTATTTTGTATCTCGTTACTCAAAATCGAGTAACTTGCCCATCCCTGTATATATATATATATATATAACTTTCTAGCTAAGGACAAAGTATTTTTATATTTTTAAATCAAAATATAAACAACTATTCTTATTATTCTGACAATTTTCGTAATATACTAGAATTTTAACCACAGCCTGCATTTTGGTCCAACTATACATTATAAAACTCTGGTATTAATCTTTATACTAACACCTTTTAAAATCACGAATAAGCTTCCAGTTGCTACTAAGGTGGTTATATTCAAATATACTATCCCTATTTTCCCTAAATATGTTGGCCAGTGGAAAAATATATGAGATTTTGAGGCTGTGTGAATAATTTTGAAAATAATTGCGAGTTCAGTCACAATAAAATCAAAACAAATATAAAATTCTTATTGAAAATTGTTAAATCGGAGAAAAATGTAAAAAAATAGAAAGTTTTCTAATTCTTTCTTTATTTTGTCTGAACTTGCCCTTTTCCGAATGTCAAATAAATGGAAAAAATCGCCTTTAAAGGTGAGTGCCAGGCCTTTAGACTTACAGGTATGTTAAAAGGCATCTTCGATTCCTTTCCAAAAGTGCGTGTCTCACATGAATGGTTGGAATAATTTGAGTAGATCCTGAAGAGGATACACTGAAAAATTATGATAATTAATAGACTTCAAATTAAAGCAAATAATAAAATGCAACAAAATTACTAATCCTGATGGTTTTCTTTAAAGAGCCATTTGCATTCTTCAAAAATATATCGTAAAGATTCTTCCTAAAAGCAATATCTAATAGAGTGAATAATTATAGAATAGAGATAATTAAAATATATTTTCTACAAAATTAACATACATCGAATGATTGAAGTGAATTTGAATTACGTTTTAATGTTTTAATCAAATCAAATGCAAGTTGACCAGAAAAACTTTTATTTGACATTATTTATTAATAGTATATGATTAATTAGTTTTGATTAGATTTGTCTTTTAATATTATTACCAGTTAAAAATAAAACTAAATAAAAAAAATTATTTTAAAAATATATTTTCATAATTTTTTTTCGTAGATATAGCAAAAAAGATGGAAAACTCTAGTCACAGATTGCTGGTCGTCCACTGGCGCTCCGCTACAAGGGCGACAACAAGAGACGGACAACACGCGACAAGGGTCGTCCTCGCACATTTGACATAAAATATCATATAAATTTCTAACCAATAAATAAAACAAATCATATAATTTTAATAAATAATTAAATTGAAATATAAAACCAAGATAAAAATGTCAATTTATATTTATTTTCGCTAAATTTTCAAATAATCTTATTTTAAAATTCTTTATATTCTGGGATGAAGGTTATTTTAAATAGACCTCGAAGAGCCCAGTTACTTCACCAAATCACTCAATGTGAAAAAAACAAAAATGTATAATTTTATCAATTTAATATATATATATACAGTATATCACAAAAAATTGTAATGTCGACTATAAAAGAATAAGTAAGTGTTGAATATAAAATTTACACATACTCTATGTTTATCTTTAAAGGTCCTGACGGTGATGAAAAATCGAAACTGATATTTGCAAAGCAGTCGATTCTTGAAACAGTTAATAAAAAATTTAAAAAATTTATGAAAATTCATTTAAACACACACTCACCGAACAAACAGTGATTGATGAAGTAACTACGGCTCTTTGATGTCTATTTAATCTTATTTTGTCCCACAAATTAAATATCGACATTTTGGTCTTTGTTTTATTCAATTCCATCAATTTTATTAAGAAAAAACAAAGTGTTGCGGTTTTTTGCCGGTGAGAGTATTTTAGGTTAGAAAAACAAAGGGTTAGACGCTACAACGCGCTACAGATCCCATTTTTTGGGATCTGTAGCGCCTGTCCTCGAAGCGCGTTGTAGCGTGATGTCGCGCGCTTCTAGTGGACGAGCTTCAATTGATTCACACACATTGGGATCTGTAGCGTGTTGTAGCGCTTGTAGCGGTAGGCGTTGTCGCGTCCAGTGGACACAGCCTTAATGATATCACTAATCTGTGACTGTGAAGAAAAACAAATTTTATTAAAACCAGAATATTTCTGAAATATTTTTTTTTTTTAAATTTTAATAAAGTTTTATAAATATATATCAAACATAGGCCTACGTCTATTTTAATTTTTATATAATTAAAAAAATAAAAACTTTCAAAATTGCAGTTATGTTTAGTTGGATGAAACTTTACTAGTTGGCGCTAGTGTGTTAGTCTCTTTTTTTTATTTATCTGAGTTTCTTTAACAATTATCTTTGCAAGAAATCAGGGAACAAAAAAAAATAAAATAAAATTCCCTGTGCTTTCCATCATAATCTTATTATCTGCATATTATAATCTAAATATATTTTTGTACATCATGTCCGTTGAATTTGAACACTGCGATGTAGATATAAAATATCCAATTCATATAGGTGAGTAAAATCTCTTTCGTTTGACAGAATAAAGCCAATTTATTTTCACAATAACTAATACAAACAAACTAAACACTTCTATCAATTTATCTAATTTAATTTGAAGCCTGGTTACATGATTATTTCCTAAATACTCTAATAGGAGATCTTTTGCTGATAGATTTTTTTAGAAACCTGAAATGTATTGCACTTTAGAATGCGTAATCATATATAAAGCCAAAGGACGTTCGTGTTTGAAATTTCTGACTTGGATTGAAAACTATTTAGATATGGGGGGAAAATATATACCAGGTATATATTTCATTATATAAATTTTATAACCCTGAATGCTTGATCTCGATGATCAAAGAAGGCTCAATTTGCTTGATCCATAGGAAGCATCCAATTCACTTCAATTAGACATGTCAGATTTTAAATAGTTGAATCGATACTCAAAAAAATTGCCCCTTTTTTTTGATTACTACTTGTTATGATTTTAAAATAGACTTGGAAATTATCACTGGGCGAACGAATAGACAGCAGCTTTGATGGACCACATTTGACATTTTTTTTGTAAATATTTGGATCTTCATAACGTCAGTCAGTTCATCTTCAGTACAAAAATCTCATAGTTAAAAACCGTGAACAAATTGATAACGAAATTAAGATTGCATTGTAGTGACGGCGCTACGGGGGGTTTAGGGGGGAGCAAGCTCCCCCCCCTCAGGCAAGGACCTCTGCCCCCAATCAGCTCGAAAACCAAATAAAAAAAAATTTCTAAAATATTTATTCACTTTTCCTTAAATAAATTTAAGCTTTTTATTACTATGTCAAAAAGAAAGAATATTTTTTTATTCTTATTTTAATAAATACATTTAGTTTTTGTCAAGTAAATAACTTTCTTCAGGCCATTAAAATGTAGAAAAGAAAAATATCCGATAACTTTATTGAGCCCCAATCTAAAAAAAAAAACTCGGGGGGAGGCAAGGGTACATTGCCCCCCCCCCTGGCTTTCTATAGGAGGGGGCTGAAGGGGGCAATATGTCTTCTTTTATTTCATTTATTTTTAAAAATAATACATTTTTACTTTTGAAAAATAAAATCTTTTAAATTAAAAAAATTAAAAGAGTAAGAAATTCATTTTTTTCCAAAATATTGATACTAGCAAATTCACTAGCAAATTTTTTTAAATTTTAATTTTATTTAAAATTTTTAAAGCTTTTTATAGTAGATTTGTTTTTGTTTTATACTATTTGAACATATTAAATTATTTTAATTATAAAAAAAAAAAAATTTTGCCCCCCCCCCTGATTTAAATTCGTTCCGGCGCCCCTGACAATAGCCAATCTCTTTCAGAAAAGTTTCTGGGCCTTCAGATATGAAGGGGTCGGGCGCAGATACTGCTAATCCATAAATCGATATTTTAAACTTTGAAAACAAACAAAACACCAATTACGGACCTTTGCTCAAGGGAGCATGCCAACCAAAACTGAAAATATTTAATTCTGTAAGGTTTCAAGACGTTTCATTGCTGGTTGGTGTGACATTTTTCAGATCGTCATTAAAATGTATATTCTCATTTTGCCCTTGAAATCTTTTGAAACACACTTTATTCTTGTACTTCATGATGGTTGCCATGATAACAAAATAAGAATATTTACCCATGTTTATAAATTTTATATCTTGAAATTCAAATGTACCGTACCAAATGGCTTAATACATACAAACATTTTCCCTTTTCATTTTTATATATAGAGATTATGTTAACAGTTAATTATTCATGAACTTAAAATTTTTTGTGAATCATATTCATTCCGGGACTCTCCCGGTACACAGACAAAAAATTTTCGTCGATATTTTAGAATTCAAAATGTAAATAAATAAAAAAAAATCGTAAACATGGGTAAATATTTATATTTTGTTACCATGGCAACTATTTCTCCTAATTTTTATTTTTTTCTTATTTTAACGGTTAATTACTCATTAACTTATTGTTATTTGTGAAACAAAACCTGTCCGGGATTCTCACAAACATACACAGAAAATTTCATCATAATTGGTTCAGTCGTCTAGGAGGAGTTCAGTCACATACACACGTACAGAAGAATCATCATACTATATAATAAAATTATTCATCTAAATTTCTCAATCAATGGAAGTTTTATTTGTCTATGGCCAAGTTAGTGGTGGCTGTATAAAACAATATATAGTATATTATATAGATTTTATTTTTGGCAGCAACTGCAGCTATATAACAATTATAATAACAAATTCTTTATTAAGAAAGCTCACAAAATATATATGGGTGATTCTACGCTATTTGAATTTTATTGGTCAGTGGAAAAAATATATGTTAAAATAATTATATCATTGATACTGTATTCTTAAATAATAAAGAATATCGTGTTTTATTGGGGCCATTTAGTCAATTCACGATAACTGTTTCATTTTAGGAATTAATAGTTGAAAATAGTCATAAATGTCAGTATTCTGGGTGTCCCATTTCTAGTTTTTTTACTAGTTTTGTTCGACGCTCATTTATTTATTAACTTGACATAATATTTTTTACCATAATTATAAACATAAGTAAACCCCAAAACATAATTAATGAAAATACATTTTAAAAGTATATGTTATTATAAAAAAAAATACTTGTTTTCACGTGACCTAAAAATGATGTCATCTATTCTGGAAAAATTAAAAGATAAAAATTTATCATAAAAACTGCCAAAGGATAACAATGGCCATGAATAACAGGCGTAGTATAGTCTGAAGTAAGAAGCAAGCTAACGGCGTTGAGCATAATTCAAATAATATAGCTTTAGTTATTGTTGAATTGTCATAAAGTGTGTTTGGGCCAGTCGATGCAGTATTTATTCTGGTAAATAAATCTCTTTATATTTTATCGTTACGTAACTCTACATATGTACAATGCAATGTTTATTGTATGTAAATGTCATGAATTACGTCGAAACTTTGGCAAGAAAGACGCGTATTGTTTTTTTTTAACGTAATGTGTGGTTTTGTCATTAGTTTGGCTGTCATTATTCAGGCACATTCAAGGGTTCGCATCCCGTCTAATGCGACAAAAATTTATTTCAATTGGATTTAGCTACTAATCCAATTGAAATAAATAGATACGGGGTCTAAATGGCCTTCGATGCCAAAAAAATGGAATAAAAAAAAACTCTGTCAGGGAAAATACCCGCCCACGGGTAGGGTCGAAATTTTGTTTCCTTAATATCTTATAGCTATAATAAGTATGTTTTTTTAATATTAATTCAGCTTTCATTATAAATAGTTAATTGTCTGTCACTTTCCTAGCTTAATTTTCACAATTTTGCCAATAGTGTTATTCTTCAGGTAACATATTTCTTCTGGTGCTAATAAAACTCAAAAAAATTAAAATATCTTCTGGCCTTTATCATTACAGATACGAAAATAATGTCAACTAAGGAAATCATGAATATTAAATTGAACAGAGCATATTTGGTTTCTGGACACAAAAAATCCAAATAGCGTAGAATCACCCATATATATATATATGTAACCTATGTTAAAAACTAGTTCCTAAAGAAAGAAAAAATAAACTTAATGTACATTGTTTGTATTATTATTTTTAGGCCTGAAGATGATGGAGGGAACCATCGAAACTGTTAGCTGCAGTTGCTGCCAAAAATAAAATCTATATAATATACTATATATTGTTTTATTCAGCCACCACTAACTTGGCCATAGACAAATAAAACTTCCATTGATTGAGAAATTTATATAATAAAAGCCTAAGAGGGTGTCCGATGTGTGAAATAACCAATCAGGCCTCAGGGATAGCGCTGATTGGCGAAATACAGAGAGGGCGGAGCCGGAGAGGCAAATTCAAATTTTTTTTTAACCAGGAGAGATATCAATTTGGTTTCTTCCCTAAAGCCTTCCCTTGATAAGAATCTAAATTCGTTGTTTCAGAGTTTTTTTTAAATTCGGCAGCCCCCCCCCCCCCAAATTTTTTAATTCTTCTACATCTTCAAATAAAAACATGCTTTTTTGGATTTAAAATTCTTGAATGAATATCTATCAAGGGGTTTAAAAGTTTAAATATTTTTTGTGTAATTGCCCCCCCCCGAAATTTTTATTTTAAAATTCTTGATTTTTTTTAATAGGTCCCTGTCCGCCTGATTTCATTTGCATGCCCGTTGGCTCGAATCAGTTTATTAAAGGGAAATTTAGGCTTGCTTCTTGCCCGTAATTTTCTCATGGCCTTCAAAACCCAGAGGCCGGGCAGGGCGAATACTCAAATTTTAAACTTGATTCATTGTATTTTCATTTAGGCAAAAATAATATGGGCTTTAAAATTAAGAGAAAAACTACTGATCACGTATCGAGACGCCGCCCGCCAGGGCCAAGTTGAGATGGGCGCGGCGAAGCCGCGCCTTTCTCAACTTGTTATAATATATAAAGAAGATTATAAGATTATTAAATATGAGTTATCATCAAAGTCTTATATGACCTGAATTGACGGAAAGATTGTGTGAATATGTATGGGAATAAAGTGTGTCACACCAGATTTTTTTGTTTCTCTGTTGTTACTGGAGGGTGAGATTTCTGCAAGGTGAACTCGAACACGAGTTAACATCAGTTCCGCAGTCTTTTGCCTCCTCATCAGTGGCGTAGCCAGCTTAACTCGCGCCCGGGGGACAATACCTTTTTAGCCCCCCCCCCCCATTCGAAAACCATATAATATTATATGTAAAATATACAAAATTATTATATTACACTGGCACTAAATTTAAAATATATTTTTCAGAAATCAATTATAATAAAAATAAAAATTATTCAGCAATTTTTAGGAGGCCCCTTTGTGAGCAGCTCCCGGAGCATGATGCCCCCCCCCCCCTCGCTTTGCCACTGCTAATTGGCCTAAGTGTGTTTGTTCCCTCTCTGGGAACGACCACTTCAACCTAACCCATAAATTTTATTACATCTTGAAATTCAAATGTACCGTGTTTTCGTAAACTAAATATGTGTCGACACAAAAAATCTGGTGCGACCAGTTACACCAGATTTCTTATTATCGTTTTTTTTTTCTTTGAGAAATATTAAAAATTCGGGGGGGGGGGGGGGGTGAGTTCACAAAAAAACTTTAAACAAATTGATAGATATTTATTCAAGAATGTCAAATCCAAAAAGCCATGTTGGTATTTAAGAAAATTGAAGAGTTAAAAATTCGAAGGGGGGGGGGGGGAGTACACACAAAATTTTGGTGGGGAATTCACAAAAAAAACTTTGAACAACTTAAGAGATATTTATTCATGAATTTTACATTTAAAAAAATCTGGTGTGACTGTCGAACAGCACTCAACTTTCTCTTACCTTCGGTGTACTGTGCTTGTCACACCAGATTTTTCGTGTCGACATATGTTTAGTTTCCGCCGATATACTAGAATTCAAGATGTAAAATTTATAAGTATGAATATAAATATTTATATTTTGTTACCATGGCAACCATTTCTCCTAGTTTGAATATTAGGCTGGGATGGGTGGAGTAAAGGGGTGGGAGAAAAAAAACCACCACCCCTCCCCCCCCCCCCCCCCCCTTTTTTTTTGTGAAATCTCCTATCTTTCCTATGAAGTACAAGAGTAAAGTCTGCTTCAAACAATTTCGAGAGGAAAATGAGAATATACATTTCAAAGAGCATCTAAAAAATAATTGGTTTTTGAATTTTAATCAAAATCGTTGGAAAAATCGAAAAAAACTGAAAAAGTACATCAGTAAAGTATTAGTATATTATTATTTGGCCGATTTTGTTTAAAAGCTTATTTTCACTGTCCAGGAGGGTACAAAACTTAAATATAAAATTTCAACCTCCTAGCTCAATTCCTTCGAACTTAAAATTGAACACACCCACAGACAGACAGACAGACCATGTCGCGAAAACCACTTTTTTGGATTCAGGGGACCTCAAAACGTGAAGATCCATCAAAACATTTCGACATCGAATTTTTGACATGAATCCAATACTTTCTCTCTATATATATGTACCAGGTATATTAACATATACATATAGGTAAGAGAAAGTAAAAAGGTGTTGCAAATAATTCCTCTTTCCTTGAATAAAATTGAATTCTTTTCTTTTTTTTTAGGTCCAGTTTTCCCCTGTACCTTCTGTAGGACAAACTTTATTAATTTATACTTCTTGTGGAAACATAGCAAGAAATGCATCGGCAAGAGCCTATATTCATTAGAGAAAGAAAAGACTGTTCTGATAATTAAAGGTATTTTTTTTAATTCTTTAAAAAAATATTCTTTTTTTTTTTTACTTTATTTTATAATTATTTTTTTAGAAAAAGAAGCAAGAAGAAAAGACACAAGAAAATCAAAAAAGGCTGTTTTACCCAAATCGAAGAAAAAATTCCCCGCGACGGCTTCTCTGTCTTTTCCTACTTCTCAACGGAAGATTTTGGATGTTCCTAGTGAAAAAATTTATGAATGCGATGTATGTCAGAAACAATTTCCTAAAATGCAATCTCTTCACAGACATTTTAGAATCCATTCAGGAGTGAAAACTTTCTTTGAATGTGACGTTTGTCATAAAAGATTCGCCAGAGTGCAATACTTGAATAAACATTATCGAGTTCATTTGGAGGACAAATCATTCAAATGCGAAATGTGTCCTAAACAGTTTTCCCGGAAACATCATTTAGACGATCACATTCGCACCCATACGGGGGAAAAGCCGTACAAGTGTGATATTTGCGATAAACAATTTACACAAAAGACAAAATTAAATAGGCATAATAGAATTCATACGGGAGAGAAACCTCACAAATGTGAAATTTGTGAGAAACAGTTCTCTCAAAAATCTCACTTAATTGTGCATACTCGTACGCACACTGGAGAGAAACCTTTCGAATGTGAAATTTGTCATAAACTGTTTTCTGAAAAATCCTATTTAAGCTTGCATAGTCGCACTCACACCGGCGAAAAGCCATTCAAATGTCAAATTTGCCAAAAAGAATTCTCATTTAAATCCACATTAACTTTTCACATTCGTACCCACACAGACGAGAAACCTTATAAATGTGAAATTTGCAAAAAACAATTTTCCCTTAAATCCTATTTAAAATTGCATATTCGTTATCATACTGGAGAAAATACTTATAAATGCAATGTTTGTCAAAAACATTTCCCTCGGATCCATAATCTACATAAACATATTAGAATCCATACCGGTGAGAAACCTTACAAATGCGAAATATGTCAAAAAGAATTTTGTCAAAAATCCCAATTAAATACCCATAGTCGAACTCACACTGACAAAAAGCTTTTTAACTGTCAAGTTTGCCATAAGGAGTTTACTCAGAAGGCAAGCTTCCAAACGCATGTTCTCACTCATTTCTGAGAGAAAACTTGAGGGTCGGCGCATATTGAGAGCACTATTCGCCACACTTTCCAGAGTATAGCTTTAGAGCAGGCATGTCAAACACGAGACGTTTTGAAACTATAAACATGCGGCTTCCAACTTTAGAGCCTGACATTAACACAGACAGGCAAACTCATAAAATTCTCCCTAAAGGGCATTTTTTTTTTTTAATCAATTGGATTTAATTTTTTTTTTCTCATTTATACTTTTTCCGCATTTAATTTAATAGGATATAAAAATAAATGCCTATTTTCATTGTATTCCTACTTCATAAAGGTACAAGTTTATTATTATAATTATTATTAGTTTTTTCATTTTTATCTACAGATTGCAAAATTTCTTTTTCAGACTCTTTTACTCTCTAACAAATGGGCTGACAGAGCATTTATTTACTCTGCTATGCTGCGTCTCAAAGCTCTTTTAATCAAGTCAAAATATTAGAATTTTGTATTTTCAGTCCAATAAAATATATATACTCATACATATTCTAAGATCGCAGATCAATCGGTTTTGGGCACACTGCTGTTTTGTTTGCCTTCTTCAGCCAAGAGCATAATACATACGAGGGTTCCTATTTATATTTCTGAAATGAGACTAATTTATTAAACATTTAATATGAAATAACTTATACATTTCTAAGTAAATTTAACACAAATCGATAACATTTTAATCAATAATTACAATTTAAATGAAACAACGATAAAAAATGTCGAAATTTTTTTTATTAACTCCTAATTTCTAAAATTTTAAACTAATCTTTCCATTTCAGTTTTTCTCTGTCTATTTTATTAGAAATTCTTATAAAAACAAAATTTGTAATTAATATCCAACTAAACATATCGAGAATATGTGAATTTGTCCCTCAAATTGAAAATCGACATATTTCTCTTTATTTTATTTAAATTGCATTAAAGTGATGAAAATGATTTGCATTTGAGCCATTGGGAGTCAAATGAGGGCTGTACGTCGGATGACGCATCAATTCGATGTTTGAGGCGAAATGTGAGAACTCGGAGGGGTTCGTTAATTGGACAGATTGCCCACGTACTTGCGTGCATCTCAGGCTTGCTCAAAAAGGTGCAAGACTTGAGGGCAGGCTGTCAGAAAATGAGAGAAGGACGATAGAAGGGAAGACAGGGCTGGCGGCTCGTGTTGCTTCCCGAACAGCTACCACGAAAAGAGAAGGCTGATCGAAATCAGTGGTGATGCAAGCTTGCAAAAAGAATTGCTGATAAGCTCGGACCTAAATTCGAAACAGTGAAGCCCCTTGAGGACGGGGCCGTCGTCATGCGAACAGGAACTTGACCTCAGCAACCAGATATGCCAGAGCGTTAACACCTGGTCTAATGACCAAATTTTAACTGAACTTACCTTGTACCTTCGGAGAGCGTTTAGACCGGCACCTCCGAAGAAAAGCGGAGCATCCCAAATTAACAGGGCAGCAGCCGCCCAACCCTCGAAGAGGCAGCTTCGTAGCCCAGAATATGGTAAGGTTCAGAAGTTATATAAGGAGTAATCCCTGCAAATGCATAAGACGGGTTTTAAGCGGGAGCTCCAGTGGCGAAGGAACTTCTAGAGAGAAATGGAGGATGATCATGAGCGGAGATAGCGTCCTCACGCCAGGAGTGGAAAGACCCACGTCGATCTGTCACGAACTGCTGGAGCCAATAAGGGACGAGGAGGTTAAGGCGGCACTCCCCCCGGTGACGACGACACCGGGGCCGGATGGCCTATCAGCGAGGCAGGTGAGAGCTGTACCTCCTGGTATTCTTTGTAAAGTCTTTAACCTCTTTTTATTATGTGAGACTCTACCCCAGCACCTCCTTGAATCTAGAACAACTCTCATTCCAAAAAAGGAGGGTGCAGTGGCTCCAGGAGACTTTAGACCGATCACCGTGTCGTCAGTTCTCTTAAGGACGTTCCACAAAATCCTGGCTGGACGCATCGCAGCGCTCTATCAAGCTCGATAAACGCCAGAAGGCCTTTCTGCCGATGGATGGGTGCGCCCAGAACATTTTTGATCTGGATATGGCGCTCCGCATGTATCGCTCAGAGTGTAAGTCGATGTGCATGGCATCCATAGATATTGCCAAGTCGTTTGACTCCGTCTCTCACTTGGCAATACAAGACTCCCTGTCTAGCAAGGGAGTACCAGACCATCTGGTTAGGTACATCATGAGCACCTATAAGAAATCATGCACTCGGATTGCACACGCCGGATGGGTTTCCAAGCAAATCATACCTTGTTGTGGAGTGAAGCAAGAGGACCCACTGTCTCCAATATTGTTTAACCTTGTCATTGATAGAACCACACATGAAGCAAGTGGTGGTGGATGGCGGAACTAGGTTCCTGGTTGAGGGCAGGATGTTACCAGCCATGGCTAGAAGCGACGAATGGAAGTACCTGGGCGTCCCGTTCACTCCCAAAGGGAGATCAACGGCTCGTGCGCTCGACAAAATCGAAGTAGGGTTGTGTCGGCTCACGAGGGCGCCCCTCAAACCTCAACAGAGACTGGGTTGCGAGTGATAATGTTGCCAGGGCTTTACCACCTCCTTACCCTTGGCAACTGCACACTCAGTCAACTTAAAAAAGTTGACAGCAGGGTACGACACTACGTCCGCAAATGGCTGGCCCTCCCCCATGATACTCCGGTTGCCTATTTCCATGCCAATTCAACGACTTGAACCTTGAGGCGAAGGAAGCGGCCAAGGGCAATCATCATTTGGATAAGGATATCCAAAAAAGACATCCAAGTGAGAAATCGCCCCTGTCTGAACGACCTTGAAGTTGTTGATGTCGTATCCAAGGGAACCCAAGGACCATTAGCTTTATTATTGAAGCTGATGACAAAAGACCTCGATAAACGTAGAGATGTCAACATTGGCTTCAACAGGGGCGGGGTAAGGGCCCTGAAACCGGTGCTGCACTGCTACCGGTGCTACTCCGTCACCACTTGGTCAGGGAGTACAAGGTGAAGATCCGTAGGTGCGGTGTGGATTCCCACCTTGGAGAAAAAGGATTCTGCTTCACCTGCAAACCAAGTAAAAAAGAGCACGATCACTCAGTCAGAGTGTTGTGTCCTGAAACCCTAAAAGGGTGCTTCGATCCATCCCTCCCTATTGGCGTTCAGTTAGAGAAGTAGGAAGGTGACCTTAGAAGATCCAAGACTTCATTCTCAATTAGGCGAGTAACGTTGGCCCTAATATCAGTGACGGCGCTAATTTATTCTGGGCGGATAAATACATCTAGGCTATACCAACATAGAAATAAAAAAATGTGGGGGGAGGGGGCACTCGGCCCCTAGCCGTCACTGGCTAATTAATATCAAAGCGATCAACACTCTTGCGGCTGATGCTTGGCTGAGATACTACAATACAGAATGGTATAATTGAGGGGAAGGGGGGCATCCAGGAGGCAGATGCCATTGTCGGGGGGGGGGGGTTACCTTCCCCCTTAGGCCCCCCTGTAGCGCCGTCATTGCCTAATAAGCGATTGACAACACTTGCGGATGATGCTTGGATGGGATATTTCAACACAGAATGATACAATTGAGGGGAAGGGGGGGCATCCAGGAGGCAGATGCCATTGTCGGGGGGGGGGGGTTACCTTCCCCCTTAGGCCCCCTGTAGCGCCGTCATTGCCTAATAAGCGATTGACAACACTCTTGCGGCTGATGCTTGGTTGGGATATTTCAACACAGAATGATACAATTGAGGGGCAGGGGGGCATCCAGGAGGCAGATGCCATTGTCGGGGGGGGGGTTACCCTCCCCCTTAGGCCCCCTGTAGCGCCGTCATTGCCTAATAAGCGATTGACAACATCTTGCGGCTGATGCTTGGTTGGGATATTTCAACACAGAATGATACAACTGAGGGGCAGGGGGGGCATCCAGGAGGCAGATGCCATTGTCGGGGGGGGTTACCTTCCCCCTTAGGCCCCCTGTAGCGCCGTCATTGCCTAATAAGCGATTGACAACACTTGCGGATGATGCTTGGATGGGATATTTCAACACAGAATGATACAATTGAGGGGAAGGGGGGCATCCAGCAGGCAGATGCCATTGTCGGGGGGGGGGGGTTTACTCTCCCCCTTAGGCCCCCTGTAGCGCCGTCATTGCCTAATAAGCGATTGACAACACTCTTGCGGCTGATGCTTGGTTGGGAAACTGCTATACAGAATGTTTTATATAAGATGACAAAATTGGGATCAGCGATCACAAGCTAATAACCCTTTGGGTGACATTGCGACCGGGTCCATCTCCCCAAGAGCTTCTTTGGTCAAAGAGAGTGGATCTTAGCTTTCAGTGATTTTTGTTGTTTTTTCAGCCGAATTTTCTGATGACATTTCATTGATATATTGGATAATTATGCCTTTCTATTTCATGATCTCTAATTTTATTAGTTAACTGATTATTCGATGTGTTAATTTAAATTTTTCATATGTAAATCTCATATTTTTATACATTACCCCTCGATGCCTAAGGCGTCTTCCTTCAACTTTGTTTAATTTAATATTTAAATTTAAATAACTTAACAAGTAGAGTGAATGTAGCATCATATCATTTAGAATATATGAATCTCAAACGTCTTATTCTAAATGACACCTGCATTTCACATATGTATAAATCTCAGTGACGAGGGCAAACAGCCAGCATTGTCGCCGAAACCGTTTTTAGAATGTAATAAATAAAAAATAAGTAAAAATTATTCATTAATATATTTCATTGAACTGACAACTTTAATTATGTCTTTGTATTTCATTAATATCTGTCCTGGTGAGTTTGCCTATACATCAAAATGTTTTTGTTCTCTGTCAGCTAGCCTATTTGTGCAAATATATATATAGAGGATTCCTTATGGCCTAGGTGTGTGCGCCACCTCAGAACTTTATTGATTTTTTCACATTGGCATGTAAAATAATAAACAAGGATTTTATTTAAATAAAAATATACAATTTTACATTTATTATTATATAAAAAAAATACATTTTATTATATAAAAAAAAAAACTTATCCAAATTTACAGTAAAACCTGTTAACAATTGGAAATAAAATTCAAGAAAACAGTGCAAAATAAAAAATTTTAAATTCATTTTAAAAGACCAAATCGCACTAAAATAAATTTTGTTGTAAATATATATAAAAGAGAATGGACCGGGGATTCTCATTAAATAAATTGCTGTGGTTAACATAAATATACATATAAAAGCAAATATTGTCATCAGTGCTCGCCCCACAAGACATTCTATTTAATGCATTACTTCCCCTGATCCAATTTCTTTTATTCTCTTTTAATATTAAATGTTTAAATCACAGATATTTAAAATAAAGAGAGCAAATATTATTAAAATTTTATTTTTTATATAAATTTTCAAATAAATAACACAACAACAAATGTAACAACAATAAAACATAAAATTTTCATATTTCACAACACAAATATATTATTTTCACTTTTCATATATTTAATAAAATATTTTAATATATTTATCTATCTATTTTTTTGTATAGACTGAGTTGTTTAAGTTGAAAGAAAATTATTTAAAAAAATAAATTTCTTTTCGGACCAGCAGATATTTTATATACTTTTTATTTATTTATTGTGTTGGTTTAATTTGATGTTAGTACTAATAGCTATCAACGTTTCGCTCCTTCTTTCCTTCCCTGTTTATTTATAAATAAAAATGCGAGTCGAAAACCATATTCATTTTTTGTTCTCAACTGGGGGGACAGAGAAAATCAAATAGCCGGTAAACGAGCAATATTGCCAGGAGTATGTTCGTATGGCACAGCACACAACTTTTTATTACCTTTGGTAACAGAAAGTTGTGTTCTGTGCTTATCACACCAGACTATTTTGTGTCGACATATATTCAATTTCCAGAATAAAATTTATAAACATAGAAAATTTTTGTTACCATGGCAACCATTTCTCCTATCTTTCCTATAAAGTACAAGAGTAAAGCAGACTTCAAACAATTTCAAGGGCAAAATGAGAATATACATTTTAAAGAGCATCTAACAAATAATTGATTTATGAATTTTAATTATTGTGTTTCAAATCTTCCTCCAAATTTGTATTGGCATTACTGTTTAGTTATATTAAAGTTTTTACTTTCTCTTACCTATGTATATATGTAATATATATAGAGAGAGAAAGTATTGGATTCATGTCAAAAATTCGATGTCGAGATTTTGATGGATATACACGTTTTGAGGTCCCCTGAATCCAAAAAAGTGGTTTTCGCGACATGGTCTGTCTGTGTGTGGGTGTGTGTTCAATTTTAAGCATGAAGGAAATTGAGCTACGAGGCTGAAATTTTATATATAAGTTAAACACTCCCCGGGACCGGAAAAATAAGCTTTTAATCAAAATCGGCCAAAGAGTACTAGTACTTTACTCTTGTGCTTCATAGGAAAGATAGGAGAAATGGTTGCCATGGTAACAAAATATAAATATTTTCCCATACTTATAAATTTGACATCTGAATTCAAATATTCCCTACTGCCGGGAACTAAATACATGTCGACACAAAAAATCTGGTGTGACAAGCACAGTACACAACTTTCGCTTACCCTTAGGTAAGAGAAAGTTGTGTGCTGTGCGCCAGTCACACCAGATTTTTTGTGTCGACATGTCTTTGTTCGCTCCTATACTTTACTCAATGTCCTATTAATTATATAACATTCACAACAGATTGGCGACGAGGTGAAGCTATTCTCAATTTTATTTCAATAAAATTTCTAAAAGTTTTTTTTTAATATTTTAAATACTCAAAAAAAGTTATAGGCCTAATGTGTTCTTGGTTATGTGCGTCTATCAGTCAACAAATATTAATTAAAATTACATCAAGATTAAACAAATATTATTCAAATAAACGTTTCAATATCAAAGTGATGGATAAAGAACAATTTAGAAACGATATCAAAACTTATGACTAGAGGGCAGAAGAATATGGCGCCCTGCATTTGACAGCTTCAAAGATTTGAAAATTATTTATCAATGCATTCTATCGATATTAAAACCACTGAAAATCAAGCTCCAAAAATGCTCTCTCCCTCTTTCCCCTCATTATAGCTATCAAGACTAATAAATAAATAAATTTATTACGACCCGCTTAGCGGCACCAGTCCTCGGTGGCTAGGTCCAACAAACACTATACAAAACAAAAGGAAAATAAAAATAAATAAATAAATAGAAATGCATGCCCATTACCAATCAACACGTTCATGCATTTCCATCGAAAGAAATAAAAAAAAAAACAATTATCAAAAAATTCGCGCAAGCCACGAGACCAGGAGTAAACGTCGCATTGGCCATCCCGACATTCGCCTTAAGCTGTTAAGGAAAACCTTAACAAGGATGGTATGACTTCTCTACCTCAACTATTCTCTGCGATCAAGAACTAAATAAAAATTTCACACAACTAGCACATTAGGACTTGACAAAATTTATTATAGATTTAATCATAGGGGGCAGAGGACTATAATCCCAAGTATTGACAGACAAACCGTTCCACAAATCAGCCATTGAATCCAAGGAAGAAAAAAAAGGATGACGAAGAGGAAACCGGAAGAAGTTCCTCCCCCCTCTCCCATCACAGTACCAACTACACAGGGACAGGAAGCGCTGAGCCGCGAGGACTTTCCTGTCATTAAGGGCCCGAGCGGTTCACAAAAAAACGGTAGATACTCAGATCCAGACCAATAACATCGAGGACGATCAAGAACTGAGAAAGGAGGATCGTAAGCTCTCTTTCTCCATCTATTTCTCCTCTCTTTCCCCCCCCCCCCTCTCTCTTCCCCCATCATTCTAGCCATATAAAAAGGAGTGTAACAATATGTCGAAGAAGAAACAGGCAGACGTACGGGCAGAAGTGCAAGCCCCGTCGGACGAGGACGAGTTTAAATACCCCTAAAACAGGAAAATGAAAAAGACTGAAAGGAAGGAAAGGGAGAGATTGAGTCAACAGGTCCTCTCCAAGAAACAGGAAACCCCTTCCATTCCCTCGCCTGAACCTACCCCTAGCGCTCCTGTCTCTCCCCCTCCTCTCCCATTACAATGCCAACAAAACCGGGACAGAAAAAGCTGACCCGCGAAGAATTTCCGGCAATCAGGGGCACAAGCAGTGGACAAGAAGAGGCGGATGACAGGATTCGTCACACCGCAGACGGGGACGGGCAGGGACAGAGGAAAAAGGACCGAGTTGAGGGGATAAAAGCCGCAACTGGGATTGCGCCACTAATGCACAATTTAGCCATTCCCCAGCAAACATTGAAGGAGATTTTGACGAATGTCGAGATTCTCCAGGAGCTGATTTTCAGCCTTGCGGAGAGAAACGCAAGGCTGGAGGGCAGCATGAGTGCAGGTATCCCCCCACCTCCCACAAACACCTTCCTCCCACCCCCAGAAAACCTGCACCAAAGACCCAGCTCTCCATGGACAATCCTCAGGCCCCACAAACTGTGTCGGCGGTGAACATCAACACGTTCGCTGCCGCATTAAAGAGGAGTAAGGACACGAGGAACTCTATCCTCCTCAAGCCGGTCACCACCCCCAGGACTTGGCAACCACAAAGAAGGCACTGACAAGAGCCATCAATCCGGCAAACAACGGCCTCCAAATTTCGCGCTTGGTAGACCTTGGAGACAGGGGACTGCTGGTGAAGGCCACCAATCCCGAGGACATCGGTAAAATAAAAAAACTGGGGGAAAACCTCAAAAACGAAGGGCTCACCATTAGGGAACAGGCAAAGGTGAACCCCAGGATAATCATCTACCATGTGCCAAGGGAAATAGAAAAGGAAGATATTAAAAAACGAATCCTGGCTCAAAACAGGATGAGTAGCCAGGAGATGATCCCCTTATTTAAGACTGGGCCAAAGGTGGGCGAGACTGTCCACTGGGTGATGGAGGTCTCCCCAAAAACGCGGGAAACATTGAATAAAATGAGCCGCCTGTTCATCGATTGAGCGAGCTGCAAAATTGCCGACTTCGTCGGAACTTCCAGGTGTTTCAAGTGCCAGGGCTTCGGGCCCCCTCTGCTTCAACTCTCATTGAACTTTGGAGGGTGGTAGAGGATTACTCTATTAGCGATCACAACGCTATGGAGTTCGCCTTGTCGCTATCGACCCTGACAGACCCCCGCCAGTGGAGCGTCGGGACGGGCTATAACACCCGCAAGGCTAACTGGCCTGCCTTCCAATCAAAAATTTGCGAAATATTTGATGACGATATTATGGAAAAATTAAAAGCCAGTATTCCCGACGAAGCCGTAAATCTCTTCGAGGAGGGGTTCGCGAGATAACTGTGGGGCGTCGGAGATTATCGGCGCGTCGGAGCAGCCGGAGAAGGAATAGGTTGCGAGAAACGGTGCGATGTGCTGTAACCGGAAGACGGACTCGCCTATGTATGTATGTATGCATTAGTGTTGTGGCACAATCGATGGAACTCGTAGCGATAGCAGTACCTTTTAACTTGTAGTAGAGTAATCCCTATGCATATTGAATGTAGCATGAAAGAGGGCCAACCTCCCTCCACACGGGCTACCAACGCCGGTGAAGAGGCTCGATGGGAGAATGGAAACGCCCATGGGCGCCAGTTTGTCGGGGTTCAAAGGAAGCACGCGGATATGAAGAACTCAGCAGCAGTCCCTTGACCCATCAGCAAATGTTTATGTCGCTACTAAACACTGTGCCATATGACTCAAATTGAGGCCTTTATTTATTATATCTCTGATTGAAACTACTCTATTTAATAAAAAAAATAATTTAGAAGCATCCGATTTTTTTTCTCTTAAAAATAATTTATTATCCAACTTAAACAACTCATCCCATATACGGCAAAAAGAAGATTTTTGTAGAATTTTTTTTTTTTTTTGCAATTTTCCTTTTTTATCTAATTACACTAGTCGACAAGGTTTTTTTCACAAGAAATCTGATAAGTGAACCTAGTACATTTTTTCATTCTGAATTCAGATATGTAGTTAGAATTTTTCCATCAGGCACAGTTTTAGAGATATAGAGCAAAATAGATTTTGATAGAAAATGGGCTCTAAAACGGCTTTTATTTAGAATGTTGAAATTATTTTTAACGCGACACCCCGTCAAATTATGCAGATAGTTAGAATACATATAAATTTTAAGTTTCATCCCAATCGGAGGTCATTTAGACGTGCCGCAAAGGGCTTAAAGTTTTAGAAAAATCGAAATTTTCAAGATTTTTTTTGCTTTGGTCACCCCTAATACAATTTTAGATATCCCTGAATGCAAAAAACATATATGTACGATATTCTATAGTTCTTTGGCTTTCTAAAAATTATTAATTCGTAAAAATCTGTTAATTATTAACGAAATTATGAACAAAAACGTGAGCAAAGAAAAAACCTAAGTACACTCACTGGACAAAAAAAATGGACTTCAATTGAATTAAAAAGCGAACCCTATCTACGTGAAGCTAATGTATCCTCTTGGAGCATAGGTTCACGGGCACTAACTTTATTATATATTATTAAAAAAAAATATTTTTTTGAATCTGATATCTTTATTTAACAAGACATGTGAGTGTTTTTTATTGATGAGGCCAAACATCCCATGGCCCCCGGGAATCGAACCCAGGATCTCCGCCTTTCCGGGGCATAGGCGTGCTATCCATTGCACCAGGCCACCGGACCCTCGACCTGCACCAATAAAACTCACTTCCCCTTATATGCAGTTAGTCGCGCAAGTTACTAACTCGTAACGAAAACGTGAAAAACTTTAAAGAAAAATTTTCCACTTATGCCCCGCTTGGTTAACCAGTAGAGGATATCTTTATTTATACTTCTAAAGCCAGAGAGTGATATCTTTATTTATACTTCTAAAAGAACAATAGGTCCATTTTTTTTGTCTAGTGAGCCAAAGAACTATAGAATATCGTACATATATGTTTTTTGCATTCAGGGATATCTAAAATTGTATTAGGGGTGACCAAAGCAAAAAAATCTTGAAAATTTCGATTTTTTAAAACTTTAAGCCCTTTGCGGCACGTCTAAATGACCTCCGATTGGGATGAAACTTAAAATTTATATGTATTCTAACTATCTGCATAATTTGACGGGGTGTCGGCGTTAAAAATAATTTGAACATTCTAAATAAAAGCCGTTTTAGAGCCCATTTTCTATCAAAATCTATTTTGCTCTATATCTCTAAAACTGTGCCTGATGGAAAAATTCTAACTACATATCTGAATTCAGAATGAAAAAATGTACTAGGCTCACTTATCAGATTTCTTGTGAAAGAAAAAAAGTTCATTTTTGTCGACTAGTGTTATCATTGAGAGGCAGAATGGCCCAACCAATATTTTCTATTTATATTAAATAAATCAGGATTAAAGAAAAAATATCAATCCCCTTAACGAAACCCTCCATGAACTATTGATAGCTTTTAATGAAGATAAAAGAATCCAAATATGCATGCAGCTTCTCAGGGATGGAGATCTTTTTCTTATTTATTTATTTAATTTAGGTAATATAGATAAATTCTACCATCTTTTGACCCTTGGAACGTGATCTCTGTCTATGCTCCAAGGGAGATCTAATCTTATTAATTAATTAAAAATTCTAAGATTATAATACAAAAATATTCTTTGCCGTTAATATTTATCTTTAACTGGAGTATTATTTTCTTTTTAATACAAAAATAGTGTCGTTGGGAATGGAAAGATATTTACAAAATGTAAAATATACAAAAATATACATACTATTTTGTTGTTCATTCGTTTTGGAATGTAATTTAAACAAAATGGTCATTGCGAATTATGTGTGTGTGCAGCAGCAGCACTGGCACTCGATGAGGTGGTAAAAAGGAGTTGGGCCTGTTGCTGTGAAAGCTGAAAGGGAATCGCCTCATCTGTACTCGGAAGCGAAACATTCACCTGCCAAAACACCAACAAACAAATGTCACAAAATAAGGGTTTAAATTCTTCGTATATACACTTTATTAGTTTTTTGATTATAATTGAATTGAATTTTTTTTTAACTTATCTGATTAATAAAAATCTGGTGTGACTGGCGCACAGCACACAACTTTCTCTTACCTTCGGTAATCCAAAGTTGTGTTCTGTGCTTGTCCCACCAGATTTTTCGTGTCGACATGTATTTAGTTTTGGCCGACAGAGGGTACAATTGAATTCAAGATGTAAAATTTCTAAGTATGGGAAAATATTTATATTTTGATACCATGGCAACCATGGAGATTCTCCTATCTTTTCTATGGAGTACAAGAGTAAAGTGGTCTTCAGAAGATTTCAATCACAAAATGAGAATATACATTTTATAGAGAATCTAAAAAATAATTGATTTTTGAATTTAAAAAAAAATCGTTGGAGCAAATTTTGAGAAAATCGAAAAAAACTGAAAAAGTGCATCAGTAAAGTACTAGTACTCTTTGGTCGATTTTGTTCAAAAGCTTCGTGTCACGTCCCATGGGGGTGCCTAACTTAAATATAAAATTTCAACTTCCTAGCTCTTTTCGTTCTTGAGATATTTTGTTCACAGACACACAGACAGACAGACAGACACACAGACACACACACAGACAGACCATGTCGCGAAAACCACTTTTTTGGATTCAGGAGACCTCAAAACGTGAAGATCCATCAAAATCTCGACATCGAATTTTTGACATGAATCCAATACTTCCTCTCTCTATATATGGGGACCTCGGATCCCTGTATCATAACATGATGAACTTTTACTAAATATTGAATAAAATCTTACTTTCAAGGTGATTTGATAAAAAAACGTCACGCACAAAATGATTTGAAAATTTTATATATCAGATTTTTTGCCAATTTTTTGAAGTCACTCTAAATAGATACAAAATTGTACACAAGCTTTAGACTCACTTATAAAGGGTCATTAAAGACACAAGGAAGTCAAATATTCTAAATAAGGTCATTGTTAAGTTGATTCTCAGTGGGGGGTTGTCCTTGTTGAGGGAGGAGTTTTAGTAGACTTCTTCCATATCTTTGATTGCACCGCACGCTCACAGCATTGGTTGTTTCGGGCAATGTTGATTGGAAATTCATCTATTTTCCAGTGGGGTTTCAAGAAATTTAACCCTGCTAATTCAGAGCTGCAGATAGGTCATCAAAATCTTAAACGCGGAACCATTGGCTGCTGATATAATAATCAGCCCCTTAGTAAGAAATGAATGGACAAATTTTGCGCAATCTTTTGCGAATTTCAGGCATCATAATAAACTCAAGAAGGGCTAGAATTGCTCAAGAGGTCCAGCGTGCATTGCTGATATTTGGAATTTGTTAAAATTTCACGAAAAAGATTTCATTACTCTAGGGAGGTGTTAAAAGCGGGTAGTTGAATTTTAATTAGCTTAATTTGTTTAATTTGGTGTCAATTATAACTTTCAGAACGCTCTAGAAAATCCCGGGGGAGGGGGGGGGTAAAGTACTCTCTGGGAAGGGGTAAGCCAAAATCATAGTTATGTATTTTATTTTTCTAATAAAGATTTAATGATAAATTATATAAATTCTATTTATAAAAGCAAATTTTAGTATTTTTATAATTATTTTAAATAAAAGATCGGCTGCAGCAAATGTTCGAAGAGAAAGGTACCCCAAATCCAAGTGTATTAGTTGCCAGCTCTATCTGCTGGATCGCCTTCTACATGTTCTTATGGGCGATGAGCTTCATGGGTTGACTAAATCACCAAACATCCACTACTTCTTTGTGTAGGCTCTGATTAGCAATTATAATAAATAGAAAGGTGACTTCAGCAAAGTTAAAATTAAAATTAAAATTAATAAAATTAAGGAAACAGGCGGCTGAAGTTTCTCTACCACCTCACTCGTGTCTTCCATCACTTCGCTGAGAGTAATGAAATCTTTTTCGTGAAATTTCATCAAATTCCAAATATCAGCAATGCACGCTGGACCTCTTGAGCCATCCTAGCCCTTCTTGAGTTTATTCTGATGCCTGAAATCCGCAAAAGGTTGCGCAAAATTTGTCCATTCATTTCTCACTAATGGGCTGATCATTAAATCAGCAGCCAATGGTTTCGCGTTTAAGATTTTGATGAACTATCTGCAGCTCTGAATTAGCAGGGTTAAATTTCTTGAAACCCCACTGGAAAATAGATGAATTTCCAATCAACATTGCCCGAAACAACCAATGTTGTGAGCGTGCGGTGCCATCAAAGATATGGCAGAAGTCTACTAAGACTCCTCCCTCAACAAGGACAACCCCCCACTGAGATTCAACTTCAACAATGACCTTATCTAGAATATTTGACTTCCTTGTGTCTTTAATGACCCTATATATGTGAGTCTAAAGCTTGTGTTCAATTTTGTATCTATTTAGAGTGACTTCAAAAAATGGGCAAAAAATCTGATATATAAAATTTTCAAATCATTTTGTGCGTGACGTTTTTTTATCAAATCACCTTGAAAGTAAGATTTTATTCAATATTTAGTAAAAGTTCATCAAGTTATGATACAGGGATCCGAGGTTGTAAAAAAGTCATACCCCTAATATACATAGGTAAGAGAAAGTAAAAAACAAGTAGCCAGCAAATCTGACATGAACGTCGTCTCGTCGAAACCACATAAAAGACACTTATGATGCATTAGATGCGCCATTCTGAATAAATTGAATGAATTCCTGTCGCATCAACAGGTATCGATTGCCCTTTCTGGGAAAGGATCACTTGCGAAGAAATTCCTGATCTTAGTAAATGTTAGTAAATGTAGATTAACCAATAAATTTAGTTTTGGGATTTATTAAATCCGGTGGAATCTCTCTAGCTGACATTTCCATCCCATTTTCAACCCCCCCCCCAGACACTCCTCCTTAATGGTTCAATGTTTGGGCTTTAGAGCTTGTTTATGTGTTCAAAACGATTAAATATATACTGTACATAATTAGTTACTTAAGATACACACAAATATCATTCCAAAAGCCAGTAGCTGTAACGTTTTTTAGCTGGGCTTCCCCGCAAACCTTTATTTCGGGCCCCATTATTAGACCTTACAAAAAATATTTTTAAAATACAGTATATCCCTGAACCCTGAGGGGCCCGGGCCCTCTCAAAGACAAATTTTCATTAATTTTTTTTTTAATCTAAATTTTTCCGTTTTTACCGGAGCCCTGAGTAGATACAGTTTCTTAGCCGGGCCCGTGGGCCCCCCGCATTGCGGGGTCTGCGGGGGCGTACGTTACGCCACTGCCAAAAGCCATTTACTTAAATGCCTTTTGGGGACCTCAAAACTTTTAATTTTTTCGTTTATTTACATTAAGTTTGTGGGCAAAAGTAAAATGAATTTACCTGATTAGGATCAACCAGGAGTGGAGCATTTTGAGTGATCGGTGGCGCTGTTGTTGTACTGCTCACTGTTGGTGGGGTTGTATACGGTAACGAGACCTTAAAAAAAAATTAACAACTCTATAATTATATCAGGCATGCATATCGACGCTCTAATTAGCAAAGTGCCTAACTCCATTTTTGTAAATTTTTCAGGAGAGCCAAAAAAACGTTTCATTGTCATTGTTAGCGCAGGAGTTAGACACTTTTCGAACTGAAAAATTTGAATTACGCCCTTATTCAGTTCAGGGGCGGCGCCTTCCACAACAGACAATCCTTTTTGTTTTTTGCTTTATCGCGTTTACAACATGTCCACATTTTTTTACTTTCTCTTTTTCTATAATAGTGAACTTTTTCGGTTTTTTTCTCTCTTCGTTCTCCGGCAGCGCCATTTTGGACCAAATATCTATAAAAATAACGAAATTCGAAGAAATATGAAGATGCCTCAGGCGGCTCGCGTAACCCAGGAATCCCTGAATGCTGAAATGGTATTAAATTATGAAAGATTTATGTTTGTTAACAAGTTAGCTTCAATGCCGTTAATGGCAGATAAACAAACAAAAACTTTTCAAGAATTTTTCTATATAATTTATTTAATATAACTGAAATAGCTCCATTTCCTGTTTATTTAGCTGATAAACAACAATAGATCAAGAATAAACTCGGAAAAAGTAAGTTAAACAACCTTTTTTAAAAAGTTAAATTCATCTTCATATTTCTTCAAAATTTGCGTTATTTTTATAGATATTTGGTCTAAATTGGCTAATAAAGAGAATGGAGAGAGAAAAAGAACCCTATCACAGAAGAAAAATGTCGACATATTAGGCAAATAATTTAAACTCGCTGTTTGGAGACAACTAAGGTTGATAGTGAGCGATGGATGATGTCATATTGTGTACATTTTGTATAATTGTGGACTGGCTAAATGGGTATTTGCCCGATGCCAATAATAAAGAAAAAAAAATAATTTAAAGATGCTTTATTTGATTTGTTACTATTTTTCTTTGCTAATGATAAATTAGGGGGAGGGGGGGGGGGGGAATTTCTAGTCGTCCCCGGACGGCGCAAACTCACGCTATGCCACTGAAATATCTTAACTTTATAGGTTGAGGTGTTTTTATGGTTTTCTTAAAAGTGTTGATTTTCAGGTTCGATAGTTAATATATGTATAGGCGGAAACTAAATACACAAAAAACTGGTGTGACAAGAAGCATAGAACACCACTTTCAATTACTGAAGAAAGTTGTGTGCTGTGCGACCAGTGACTTGAGATTTTTTTTAAATTACATTTAATTGAAGTGGAGGTAAAATTCCGTATCGGGCCATCAGAAGTTGCTCTGAGACCCGACGCAACTCCTCCTGTTGGGCCACGATCAGTTGCTGAAGTTCCTCATGTTTCCTTTGCAATTGTTCCTGGATTTGATCTTGAGTGGTGAGCGTTGCCGGAACAGGATAGACGGGCTGCACTGGAATTGTGGCCATGTATTGCTGTTGTTGCGACTGCACGACCATCGTTGTGGGATCAGCAGCGAAATTCGAAGTGACAGTTGTAGTAGTTGCCACTGCTGCCGCCGACGATGTCGTCGTTGTTGTCAGTTTGTTTCTCATCTGGTGGTGTTGCTGTTGTTGATTCTTCTGAAATTAAATAAAATAACTTGTTACCCTATAGGCGAATTAGCCACCTTTTATTAATTTAATTAATTATAAAAAATAAAATATGAGAATACTATTTTATTATGTGATTTTGTATCTAACAAATATTAATTAATAATATCAAATTCATTTCATCTTATTATACAAAAGAATTATTTTGCAATTTTATATTAAATAAATTATAAATTTGATTAAATTGAAAATTTTGTGCGGCGACGATGACGCGAGAGGGTGCGCGCGCCGCGAAGAGACAAAGGGTGAAACGGCATTGAGAGCCTAGATGCCGGAGAGACTACACGTCTTGTATTTCACTCTCTCTCTCCAACCCTTTATAATGAACCCCAATTTCTTATCAATTAGTTTACACGTTTAATTTACTCTCAATCAACTACAACAAATTATTTATTTTGTGACGTGTTAAAAAACCACCGAAATTCATATCTTCAAAGAAGAATCACAGTATCAACGACCATTGGTCACTTCACCGCTGGCTGACTTGGACCACCACCGGTAGCAGCAAATGTCTTCGTGGGAGCCACATCAAAGATAAGATTTTCATCGGTTCCCTTTCCCCTCAGTGCAGTGCTTAATAAAAAGCTAGCTTTTGTTTTATAAAAAATAAAAAATATATTTAATTATAATAAAAAATTTTGCATCCAAGCTTGGTATTAAATATAAATAAATATTAAAAATATAAAATCATTAAAGTTAACATAAAAATTGAAAACTTTGAACAATCAATACTTTTAATTACACTTTAATCTTAATTAGTATAATAAAACTAAGTCATTAATCTTTATATATCAAAGAAGCAGATACTCGTTACAATTAAAAACATAAAAAAATATTTCTTTTTGAATAAATCGAAAAAACATATTAATCTGAAAAATCTCGACTTTCCTTTGTTTACCCCCCACAACTTTAAATATAAGAGATTTCTTTTCAGCAATTAATATAACAAACTCAATGGAAATAAGAAAAGAAATTCCTTTAGGGAAAATTGAGCTTACTTCCTTCAAATTGAATTATTTGTTTATTTATTATGCCATTGAGTTATATTTTATAATAGCCGCATTGAGGGCCTAACAATTTACTCTTATCCTCTCGAGAACTGTTTCCTTCCTTTTTGAAAGAATAAAGATCCTACCAATAGAGAAATAGAGTAGGTATGCCGAAGCAAGTATGCGGTTTCAAACAACTCATTAATTTCAGAGAGAGATAGAATTCAAATACCATAGAGTGGACGGTTAATTGCGAATGCCTTGAACCAGGAGAATCTGCCGACATTGAAGTAGAATCTGAACCAGGGCCCGGGATGTAAGCTCTGCTGCGCCCTTTGCTCCCAGATGGAGAACTCGCCTCCTTCATCACAGGACGTTTGCATACTAGAACAATACAAAATCGAAAATTAAAAACTATTCTCTTATGGCTGTATATCTTTAGAGAGGGAAGTCTGGAAGCAGAGGCGGCTAAGGAAGAAAATTCTCTGAATGTTTCACCAATCGGCTAGAGACGTTTCGGTCCATTTATTATCAGACCAGTCTAAAATATAGGGCCTATACATTTAAAAATACATAAGCTTATTTACAATTGGTGTGTATTTTGCTGAGAGTTAGTCAGGTAATATATAATATACATCATTTATACAATAGAATACAATTATATATATAAAGATAATGAAAATTTGGCTTCAATGAATACAAAGTTACTGATGCGAGTTTCAAATATATCTATTAATCCAAATTAACATTTCGCATCTAGGTCAATGTACAAAAATCTTTTTTATTAATATATTATTTCTCTTTTAATCATAGAATTAATAAAAATAAATTAATTTCCAGCTATTCTATAATAGTTTTATATTTTTACTTTCTCTTACCTCTGTACCTATATGTTAATATATATTCACTATATCTGTGAAAATTGACCGCGGAACAAATGAAACACATTTCTATTAAAAGCCTTTTTCACTTTCTCTTACCCTATATATAGAAAGTATTGGATTCATGTAAAAAATTCGATGTCGAAATTTTTGTGTAATTGGTTCGGTGGTTAGAATTGTGACATTGTCGAGATCAAAATTATGAGTGTGTTCGTAGGTACGCAATAGGTTGACAAGCCCGTGTTATTATTTTTATTTTTTACAATGTAGTAAGAGCCAGCTGGAGGGGGGTTCAGGGGGGCCAAGCCCCCTGTCAAGACACGAAGCCCGTCCAAGGCGGGTGGTACGCCATTTCATAATTTGGTATCCAAATGGCTTAAATAAAATCATCGGACTACCTGGGGTCCGAACCGCAGACCCTTGGTATACAAGGTAGGTGCGCTACCAACTACGCCAAGCTCGGGGGCCCCGTAGGCTTTCTTAATTATGAAAAGAAAATTATCATTACTATTCCAATCCAGTGCCTGCTTGAGGAATTGTTTACATCCATAGAATACATCAATACAAAGAATAAATAAATATTTCTCTATACATTTCCTATGGGAGAAATTGTAACTTTAGAAATTAATAATTCAAAAAGTTATAGGACTTTCGGGACTCGAGTATTTTTCGGGAACTCTCCATAACGTCCTCTATAAGACTGCATAATTACGTTTTAAATTCCAAGTTGGTCAAACGGAGCGTGACAGACGGACATTAGCGAATTATATATATGGGGCATTCCACGCCAACTCGACCACTTTTGAACCCGACCATTTTTGATTTGCCTGGAACTTCGTTATCTTTTTGTACCCTATTGAAAACGTGTCTGAGAATTTTTTCAGATTTTTTGACCCAGCCAAAAAAAAGTTATAGCATTTTCAAAAAACATCGATTTTTTTTTAAATAACCGTAAAACTGTCAAAAATTAACTTATCGGGACGATTTTTTTTTGAAATTTTTGTCTTTAAATGTACTTTTCAGAAAAAAATATGACAAAATTTTACAGATTCATCTTGAACGTTTTTTTTTGACATTTTCGGAAAAAAACAAAAATTTCGGGATGAATGACACTTTTTTTTTAATTTTTTTTTTTTATAAAAAACTTTGATTTTTTCTACAAATGCTCTGAAAATTTCAGAGTGGGATTATTTCGCGTTCTATTTTTTTTTTTAAATTGAAAAAAATTTTTTTTTTTTTTCTCCGCTTATTTATCATGACAGTGCTCTTAAATTCTTCCAGGACTGTCCGAGATTCTAGAAAATTGAAGAAAAATAATAATAATAATAGTTAGAGGTGATGAAAATCGAGAAAATTCCATTTATCCTGAAAAATTAGAAATTAGTTGTGTACTCAACTACTGAAGAATTTGAAGCGTCAAGTAAAAAGCTTAGAAACATGGGCGTAACTAGAGGGGTGCCGGGGGGGGCCTGGCCCCCCTCCAGAAAGCTCCTTGCCCCAAGAAAAATTGAAGGGGGGCCATGGGATCAGCTATCCTCCGGTGAGCCTGGAAAGCCCCATATTTTCTCAATTTTTCTTGGGGCAAGGAGCTTTCTGGAGGGGGGCCAGGCCCCCCCCCCGGCACTCACCTAGTTACGCCCATGTTTCTAAGCGATTTTGATTAAAATTCAAAAATCAATTATTTTTTAGATGCTCTTTCAAATGTATATTCTCGTTTTGTTCTCAAAATTGTTTGAAGACCACTTTACTCTTGTACTCCATAGAAAAGATAGGAGAAATGGTTGCCATGGTGACAAAATATAAATATTTTCCATACTTATAAATTTTACATCTGAATTCAAATGTTCCGTACTGTCGGGAACTAAATACATGTCGGCACAAAAAATCAATATCAATTACGTTCAACAGCTTTGATACTTGTCGTCACCCATCCAGAGCTTCAAGGTCTTTTATCCCGTAAGAAATGAAGATTTTTCTCATTTAATATTTCTCACATTCTCATTACTGAGTTTTAGCGGAATTGAAGAGACCTAATTTGAACTGGCTGATGGAGACGCCCCAACCGAGAGGGAGAAGGTCGTGTTAATCAGAAAGGAGGTAATATACCCGTGTTGGGCCTATGAATATATAATATTTATTATTTCAAGATAATTAAATTAATTAATTAACTAATTAAATTAAAATATAATATTTATAATTGAAAAGATAATAATGCATTTATTCAATTATTCACCTGATGATTTAGACGACCAGGGACTGGAGATGACTGTTGGTGTTGTTGTACTTGCTTTTAGGCCTTCTTCAATTAGATCTTGAGAACCTCTTGACATGTCTCCTTCATTTTTGAAAAGTTGTTTCATCACATCCACGTAACTAAAAAATAAAAAAATAAAAATAAAATGATCAAAGAGAAGAATGAAGTGTACAAAAAAAAAGATTTTTTACCTGGTGTGACTGGTACAGAACACAACTTTCTCTCACATTCGGTAATCGAAAGTTGTGTTCTGTGCTTGTCACACCAGATTTTTTGTGTCGACATGTATTTAGTTCCCGATAGTAAGTTACATTCGATTTCCATGTAAAATTTATAAGTATGGGAAAATATTTATATTTTGTTTCCATGTCAACCATTTCTCCAGTGGCGTAACTAGCCTTTGAGGGCGGAGGGGGCGAAGCTCAACTGGGCGCCGTTTTTTTTTTTTTGAGAAAATCGAAAAAAACTGAAAAAGTACATCAGTAAAGTACTAGTACTCTTTGGTCGATTTTGTTCAAAAGCTTCGTGTCACGTCCCATGGAGGGTGTCTAACTTAAATATAAAATTTCAACCTCCTAGCTCTTTTCGTTCTTGAGATATTTTGTTTACAGACAGACACAGTGACAGACCATGTCGCGAAAACCATTTTTTGGACTCAAAACGTTTATATCCCTCAAAATCTCGACATCGAATTTTTGACATGAATCCAATACTTTCCCTTTCTATATTAACATATATATAGAGGTAAGAGAAAGTAAAAAAAAAAAAAAACAATTCCTGGCTATATTAAGTAGTCTGGAGGTTAGGCACCGAGCTGAGGCGTGAAAATAAGCTTTTAATCCAAATCGGCCAGAGTAACTGATACACTTTTTCAGTTTTTTCGATTTTCTCAAAATTCACTCGAACGATTTTGATTAAAATTCAAAAATCAATTATTTTTTAGATGCTCTTTAAAATGTATATTCTCATTTTGTCATTGAAATCTTCTGAAGACCACTTTAAATCGAATGTTTGGCCCATCCGATTGGCCTGACAGCTTACAAATATTCTTGAAATAGTTCCCTGAATATCATATATAAAAATCAAGAATGAGAATATAAGTGTGTGGTGTGACCAGTCACACCAGATTATTAAATTTCTAATTTAATTTTTTACTTTCTCTTACCTATGTATATATGTAATATATATATAGAGAGAAAGTATTGGTTTCATGTCAAAAATTCGATGTCGAGATTTTGATGGATCTTCACGTTTTGAGGTCCCCTGAATCCAAAAAAGTGGTTTTCGCGACATGGTCTGTCTGTGTGTGTGTGTGTGTGTGTTCAATTTTAAGCATGAAGGAATTGAGCTAGGAGGCTGAAATTTTATATTTAAGTTAAACACCCCCCGGGACCGACAAAATAAGCTTTTAATCAAAATCGGCCAAAAAGTACTAGTACTTTACTGATGTACTTTTTCAGTTTTTTTCGATTTTCTCAAAATTCGCTCTAACGATTTTGATTAAAATTCAAAAATCAATTATTTTTTAGATGCTCTTTCAAATGTATATTCTCGTTTTGCCCTCAAAATTGTTTGACTTTACTCTTGTGCTTCATAGGAAAGATAGGAGAAATAAATGGTTGCCATGGTAACCGAATTTAAATCTTTTTCTTTTTATTAGATTAAAAATCAATTATTATTTAAACGCCCATTTTTTTTTTTTTTTTTTTTCGGAGAAAACATATCTCTCTCTCTCTCACAAAACTATCTTCTCTCTTTCTACGCGTTTTAAATTTTTCTACCTTATCTTCGCATTTGATTTTTAGCATGAAGGAGTTGAGCTACCGGATTGAAATTTTATATTTAACTTATGTACCTTTGAAGAATCTCAAAATAAGCTTTTGAACAAAATCGGCCAAAAAGTACTAGTACTTTACTGATGTACTTTTTCAGTTTTTTTCGATTTTCTCAAAATTCCCTCCAAGGATTTTTTTTTAAATTCATAAATGAACTATTTTTTAGATGCTCTTTAAAATGTATATTCTCATTTTGCCGTTGAAATCTTCTGAAGACCACTTTACTCTTGTCCTTCATAGGAAAGATAGAAATGGTTGCCATGGTAACCGAATTTAAATCTTTTTCTTTTTATTAGATTAAAAAATCAATTGCCCACGGGGCGTGGTGTAGGGGTTAGCGTGCTAACCTCATATACCAAACGTCGCGGGTTCGGACCCCAGGCAGTCCGATGATTTTATTTAAGCCATCTGGATACCAGATGGCTTAAATAAAAATGCCTGGACCCTAATATATATAAATTCATAAATAACGGTTATCGTAAATGTCTTATATGGCCTGAGCTGCCGAAAAGACAGTGTGAATGTGTGTGTGAGTCTGAGTGTGAATGAGAAAAAAGTGTGAATGTTTTTTTTTGTAAAAAAAAAAAAAAAAAAAAATCAATTATTATTTAAATTCCCATTTATTTTTATTTTATTTGTGTCTTTAATTGCTTAGGAGAAAACATATATCACTCTCTCTCTCACTTGCAAACATTATCGTCTGTCTCTACTCTTTTTAAATTTCCTTTCCACCTTATCTTCGCATTTGACCAATGTTAATTTCCTATAGGGATTTGTATGTTAATTTCGATTCAAAAGGGGGTCCCCTTTGGAACTTTTTAGGCATTTAAAATTTTTTTTTCCAATTCTTATGAAATTTTGTATTTATTTACGAATCTATATTGTGTATAAAATGTCCAAATATGAGATTAAAATTTTGAAAAATAACCATAGTTTATTTCAAGCAATCAACTTTTAAAATGCAAGTTTGAAACTAAGGTGCTATCGGAAACTAAATATATCTCGACACAAAAAATCTGGTGTGACCAGCACGGTGCACAACTTTCTCTTACCGAAGGGTAAGAGAAAATTGTGTGCTGTGCGCCAGTCACACCAGATTTTTTATTTTGTAAATTGTAATCATTAAATTTAAATATCGCACTGATCTCGGTCACTGTGCCCTTTAATCGTTGTCAGGATCCTAAGATGCCTACAAGACTTAAAAAAAAAAAAAAATACCACACGTCTAATAAGAGGTGACAAAAGGAAAATAAGAATTTTGAAGCCCCTTATAAAGTAAAGGGGCTTTACAAAAATTGCAACCCAGCATAGATGAAATCTATATGCCGAGATGCGGGTTTTTGGTTTTTTTGATGGGTGTCAGCATCAATGTCCTCACTAGACGTTCATTGGACATTATGCTCCCCAAGACAAGGACTGAATGCAACAGAGTTGGCATTCTCATATAAATAATAAAATGGACAACATTTCCCTCACTTTCTTTAAACCTATGTTTTTTCTTTATTTAAAATTTCTCCTAAGAATTTCTATTTTCGAATTGATTTTAAATTAAAATTTTAATAATTTTTTATATTTTAAGTGTTTTAAAATTTTGAAATTATGTAAAATTCCTATCGATTTATATGAAAAATATCTACAGATTGATGGTCGAGAGGGAAAAGGCGCGAAATTCAAATTTTTAAAAGTTATATGTTGCGTAGTAATCAAAATGTTCCGTTCTTTTTCTTAATTTTAAAATTTTAATAGACTTAAGATCCCATCGTCTCCTTCTGGCGCCCCTCTTGTTTATTTAATATTTACTTTAAAGGAATCTCACAAATATATTTGACTCAAACCCGCCTGCGCGTGACGCTCGCCTTTCCTCTCCTGTATCTTTTAAGGCCCCCATACACGTGCAGGTCGTCCTCAAGGAAAAAAGTCTCAAGGATTTTCTCGAGGATTTCCCCATGGAAAAATTCGGACATACACGGTAGGGTTTTCCTCGAGGAAACGGACTTGAGGATTATCTCAAGACCAACACACTAGTTCTCTTTTGACGGTTGTTGTTCATTTGTAGAATTTTTTAAATATGTTTTCATATTCAGATAAAATTATAATAAATAATTAATAATAATAATTATTATAATAATAAAAATTCTTATATTTTAATTGAATAATAGAACGTGGCTGTAGATGATATGTTTAATAGGAAAGAGGATGCAGCCAAATAATTGAGCCTATTTATTTCAAATGATTTGTAGTCAATTCAAATGAAATAAATATTTCTCGCTTAGAACGGGAATAATCTCTTTTCTCTGAGTCACAGATCACGGGCCATTTGCAATATTTCAAATACATATTTTAAAATTCCCGCCTGAGGCCGCCCGAAGTGGCCATACACGCAGCGATAAACTGACAGAATTCCGGCCTCGAGGAAAATATTATTGAATTTCAATCAGGATTTTTTGGCCTCGAGGCCGCTACCACACACGTTGAGGATTTCCTCGAGGCGAGCCCTATTCCGGCCGGGCCTTGAGGAAAACCGGATGGTGTATGGGGGCCTTTAGGAATTCCTCTTGGAATTTGAATTAATTATTTCAACGAGAAGGGCCTAATTCACATATTTGAATATCCTCCCTATATAATTCCCTATAGGAAAAATTAATAAATCATAAAGTTTTAAAAATTTTGAATGAAAATATTTTCCATTAAGACTAAAAATCGTCCAAAAAGTTACGATGTCAGGTGAATGGGGTGAAGAAACTATGGACTAATGAAATGTATCTAAACCGGTGATGAATTTAAGAAAAATTTCCTAAAGAAGAGAAAATGGGAGTATCATCACTTTTGAACAAAAAAAGAAATAAATAAATTTAAGGATTGCGGTGTGGGTTTCAAGTGAAACATTTTGAACAAAGGTTCTATTTATGTGAGTTTCACTAGGGTAAAAAAGTATTAACACAAATTTAAATACTCGATATATTTCGGGTATCTTCAGGAGTTACAAAAAACTCTTAGAGTATATCGAGTATTTAAATTTGTGTTAATACTTTTTTACCCTCGTGAAACTCACATAAATACAACCGTTGAAAATTGGATACAGACAGACAGATAATGTTGCGAAAGGCACTTTTTTGGATTCAGGGGACCTCAAAACGTGTATATCCATCAAAATATCGACATCGAATTTTTGACATGAATCCAATACTTTCTCTCTCTCTCTATATAGTATAGATATATAACAATAAGAGGATAAAGGAGCAAGCAGCCAGGTAGTTAGTCTCCACGAAATGAAACTCTCTGTTGAGGAAACAGTTTCGGTTTTAATGAAATATAACCATCATCAGTCCATTTATCGAGAGTGTGAGCTCAAATGACAAAGCATTGAGTCATATTGCGGAGTTGTCAGTAGATGTGTATTATACATACAGAGGCGTATCGAGGCAGTTGGGGGCCTGGGGCGGCACTAGAAGAGGGGGGCCTTATAATGAATTTTTTTTTTTTTTGGGGGGGGGCTGCTCATCTTTAAATATCCCTCTTCTCCATACATAAAAATATTTTTAAAATACCGTATATTCCTGAACCCCAAGGGTCCCGGGGCCTCTCAAAGAGAAATTTTCATTAAATTTTGATTTTTTAACAAAATTTTTCGGTTTTTATTTGAGCCCTGAGGGCCCCGGGGCCTCAAAAAGAGAAATTTTCATTAAATTTTGATTTTTTTTATGTAAGTTTTTCGTTTTTTATTTGAGCCCTGAGGGCCCCGGGGCCTCTTAAAGAGAAATTTTCATTAAATTTTGATTTTTTTAACTAAATTTTTCGGTTTTTATTTGAGCCCTGAGGGCCCCGGGGCCTCTTAAAGAGAAATTTTCATTAAATTTTGATTTTTTTATGTAAATTTTTCGGTTTTTACTTGAGCCCTGAGGGCCCCGGGGCCTCTTAAAGAGAAATTTTCATTAAATTTTGATTTTTTTTATGTAAGTTTTTCGGTTTTTATTTGAGCCCTGAGGACCCAAGGGCGGTCCCAGAGGGGGTCAAGGGGGTCGTGACCCCCCCCCCCTAAAATCTTTTCTTTTTTTTAACACACACTTTTTTCCCATTCACACAATCTTTTCGGCAACTTAGGCCATTTAAGACTTAAACGATACTTATATTTGATTAATATATATATTTATTGGGGTCCAGGCCCATTTATTTATACTATAAAAAAAAAAAAAAAAAAACAGTGACCCCCCCCAAAATGTAAGGCTAGGACCGCCCTTGTGAGGACCCCGGGGCCTCTTAAAGAGAAATTTTCATTAAATTTTGATTTTTTATGTAAGTTTTTCGGTTTTTACTTGTGCCCTGAGGGCCCCGGGGCCTCTCAAAGAGAAATTTTCATTAAATTTTGATTTTTTAACTAAATTTTTCGGTTTTTACTTGAGCCCTGAGGGCCCCGGGGTCTCTCAAAGAGAAATTTTCGTTAAATTTTTTTTTTATAAATATATGGGGGCCTATGCCGGCTCGGGGCCTGGGACGGACCGCCCCCCCCCCGCGGTACGCCACTGTATACATAAATTATTTGTATAAAATTTGTTTTAATTAAAACAATTTTTGTATCTCAAACTTGGAGCTTCGTATAAGCTGATTGCATTGCTTTGTATTTTATACAAATAATTTATGTATAATACACATCTACTGACAACTCCGCAATATGACTCAATACTTTGTCATTTGAGCTCACACTCTCGATAAATGGACTGATGATGATTATATTTCATTAAAACCGAAACTGTTTCCTCAACAGAGAGTTTCATTTCGTGGAGACTAACTACCTGGCTGCTTGCTCCTTTATCCTCTTATTGTCAAATATAACAGCCACTTCATCTCTTCATTCAGTATAGATATATATACCGTATATATATATATATGTACAGTATATTAACATATACATATAACCATAGGCGTAGCCACGGGGGGGGGGGGGTTTGGGGGTTCAAACCCCCCCCCATTGGACCCAAGCCATGACTAGATATTTAAGCTCTATAATACAATCAATACTTTCTCTCTATATATATTTCATATATAGGGCAAGAGAAAGTAAAAATATAATAATTTTCTCTAGTTTAAACAAAAAAATTAAATAAAATAATTTTATAAAAAATTAAAGCCGCTTAAAATTGATTAAATCCCTCAAATGAAAAATAATAAAAATAATGAAGTGGAGATATCAGCCAAATTGGAATAATCCAGGTTCAATAAAATTCCCAGAATAAGACGTTTCGGCCTGAATTTATTTGGCCATCTTCAGTTATTGGGAATTATACACATAGTGCAAGTCCACATGTGATCAAACCGGGATTTGTCAATAATAAAATTTTTTCGCTTCATACAAAATTATATGGCTTCTGAGATTATCTCTGAGCTTGGGCACAGAAGCCATATAATTTTGTATGAAGCGAAAAAATTTTATTATTGACAAATCCCGGTTTGATCACATGTGCACTTGCACTATGTGTATAATTCCCAATAACTGAAGATGGCCAAATAAATTCAGGCCGAAACGTCTTATTCTGGGAATTTTATTGAACCTGGATTATTCCAATTTGGCTGATATCTCCACTTCATTATTATCACATCACCAGCCACAACCTCAAAAAAGCAAATAATAAAAATTATTATATAAATAAATTTTTTATTTTTTTTTTACTTTCTCTTACCTCTATAGAGAGAGAAAGTATTGGACTCATGTCAAAAATTCGATGTCGAGATTTTGATGGATCTTCACGTTTTGAGGTCCCCTGAATCCAAAAAAGTGGTTTTCGCGACATGGTCTGTCTGTGTGTCTCTGTGTGTGTGTGTGTGTCTGTGAACAAAATATCTCAAGAACGAAAAGAGCTAGGAGGTTGAAATTTTATATTTAAGTTAGGCACCCCCATGGGACGTGACACGAAGCTTTTGAACAAAATCGACCAAAGAGTACTAGTACTTTACTGATGCACTTTTTCAGTTTTTTTCGATTTTCTCTAAATTTGCTCCAACGATTTTTTTTAAAATTCAAAAATCAATTATTTTTTAGATTCTCTTTAAAATGTATATTCTTATTTTGTGATTGAAAACTTCTGAAGACCACTTTACTCCTGTACTACATAGAAAAGATAGGAGAAATGTAAGCGAGGTGAATAGCTGAATCAATGTGTAGAAGGATGAGTTAAAAGGCCAAGCAGCGATTATTATTTCTTTATTGGTATTAAACCCACAGCTTTTTTTGACGTTTCGGTCGACTATGCGACCATCTTCATGGCTATAATGGAGTATACAAAGACACAACATCAATAGGTTATACAAAAAAAATTATTTTTTAAATCAAGACATTAAAATAGAGTATAATATAAGTACCTACCCACATAGCACTGCAACCAAAAAGCGGACATTTGGACGTCGAAGGGACGATGCTGCAACTTTGGGACATCGCAGAACGTCCCTGCGACGTCGAAATGTCCGATTTTTGGTTGCAGTGCTATGTGGGTAGGGTTTAGTCAATAGTAACCCTCTTGAGTTCTTTGATAGACATTTATGTAAAATTTTTTATTCAATTGGAGAGATGTGGCTGTGAGATATCAGTAGGTGAGGTTTGGAGGACAGCAGCCAGGAAGGTAGCCTCTATTCAATAAAACAGACTCCTTTAACAAAACGTTTCGGCTAATTTTAATTGCGCCATCTTCAGTTGTTGTAGAGTCTAATAGGAAATAGAGTTGTCACTTGTGTGTTGTGCATAAGCGAATAGTTCAATGATGCTTATGTGTTATAACAATGCAAATATAATGAATATGATGAAACTTGTGAGAAGGCAAATATCGAAAAAACGTTTTGTTAAAGGAGTCTGTTTTATTGAATAGAGGCTACCTTCCTGGCTGCTGTCCTCCAAACCTCACCTATTTTTTATTCAATACGATCTATCACAATTACATTCAGCGCCAGTCAGATTGAATATAAACTTTCCAATTCATTTATGCGGCTTATATACTTTGCTAATATTAATAGTTTTTAATAAATTCCCAAAATATAATTACAAGAAATTTTTAAATAAACAAATATAAATTTATACATTGATTTTTTTCTCTCTCTTTCACAAATATAAACAAGAGCAAATCTAATACCAAACAATGAAATTAACATATTTAAATTAATTATTTTATTATATTCCTATAGGTGAGGACTGTTGTTTTGAAGTCCCTCTTGGAATTCACTGTTTGATTGAGAAATATAAAAATAGACTCTAAAACTTGCCTCTTGGCTGTGGGTTTAATACCAATAAAGAAATAATAATAGCTGCTTGGCCTTTTTACTCATCCTTCTAGATAGGAGAAATGGTTGCCATGGTAACAAAATATAAATATTTTTATATAATATAAATATAATATATTTCGCAATCAAAAGTATTTGAAAAGTTTTTAACTAGTCAATTGTTAAACGATAATATGTATTTAAGCAAACTTTCTATTCATAAACACATTTAAACTGATATTAACTAATATGAAATTTAAGAATATTAAGTTTGGCAACATGGCAAAAACCTACGTCATTTTGCAAAATTTGTTGCATTAAGCTGACATCTGGCGGAGATTGAGAAATATGTCAAACTAATTTGTTTTGATCGTTTTTAATAAGATCCTTATAGAATTAATACAAATAATTGGACAAATCAACATTATTGTCATTTAAATGAATATGGAAAAATAAGAAAAATTTAATATTATGAAAAATAAGAAAAAAGAAGCCAAAATTTGACTGAGTAAGAAAAGATAAATATTTTTGCCATAGCCACTGCTTTTGGTTTATTTTAATAAAAAAAAATTTATTTCAGCAATTACTTTTGTCTTTAAATTAAAACAAAATAAAAAACAGATTTGAACGCGAGTAAAGAAAAACAGACAAAATGAAAATAAATATAAATAAATATAAGAGGTTAGTTTTTTCAAAATATTACTTTTTCAATAAATCATTTAATTCCATTTGGACTAGATACTAATAAGCACACCCCTTTTTTCAGTTTCAATGCATTCTCCAAAAGGAACTGAAAGGAATTTAAATCAATTAAAAGCCATAAAAATAAGCTAAATAAAAATACATTTGTATAATAATTACTTAAGTTTGATTTAATGAAAATTAAATATGTTTAAATATCAAATATCAATCATTCAATTAAATATGTTTGAATTTCTATCAAATATTGAAACTCAAATGTATTGTAACTAATAATAGTAACAGATTTTAAGATCTTAAAGGATTTTTCTTTTTTAAATAATCTTCTCCCAGGCATAATCCTTTTATCTATTTGATAGGCCATATTCAGGGTCGCAGACAGGGGGGGGCAGGGGGCTATATCCCCGGGGCCTGGGCCCTTTGCGCTCCAACCTTAAAATTCTAATAAAAAATAATTTTGATAGTTAAAATTTCAATTAAAAAAAATCATTTTCTTGAATTTTTTTCCTGAAGGGGCCCGGACCCTTTGAGCTCAAAAACTTGCCTTTTCCTGAGGATGCCCGGGCCCTTTAAGCTCAAATCTCAAAATTTCAATAAAGAAAATCATTTTTTGCACATTTTTCCTGTGGGGACCCGGGCACCGGGCCTTAAGCTCTAAGCAAGTAATATTTTCACGTCTCAGGATAGCTAAAAACCCAGATTTCAGTGTCTAATTTTCAAAAGATTTTCCATACCCCACCCCGGAAGTCGTCTGTCCGGGTTTGGCCTCAATAAATTATGGTAACCCTATGTTTAGGAAATTTTGAAAAATTTTTAAATAACTTTTTATTTAAATAAATATTGTAAGCTAAGCTTATGTATAACTGTTTTAAAAATTGTGTAAAAAATTTTTGGCATGAAGGCCACAATAGCCTTTACATACCTAAAAAATCTTAATGGGTGAGGGCAGTGGCGGCGCGTCCACTAGGCAAACTAGGCGGCCGCCTAGGGCGGCAACCTGGAGAGGGCGGCAAAAAGGGAAAAATAAAAAAAATTTTGGTTCCGCAAGAGGCACCCGAAAAAAATTTCGGTCGGGGGCGGCAAAAATTGAGCGTCTCTAAAAAAAAAGGTAAATTATTTTCCCGGACGGGAAAAAATTTTGGTTCTGCGCAGAGAAAATGTTTCGCGGGCGGCACACGGGAAAAAATTTTGGTTCCGCGAAAAAAAAAAAATATCGCAGAAAAATTCTTGAGATCGGGGAAAATTTTAAGGAGGGGGCGGCAAATTAAATTTTTAAAGTTTTTTTTTTGGGGGGCGCAAAAAAATATCTTGCCTAGGGCGGCAGAATAGCTTGCGCCGGCCCTGGGTGAGGGGGGGCCCGTATTATTAAGTAGCCCGGGGCCCGTCAAGTCTGTCTGCGGCCCTGGCCATATTCATAATATTGCATATTGTATTTATCGTTTCAATACTTTGCATTATTCTGAAAATATTAATTCATCAAGATTAATAATTTGTTCATGAAAAAACATATAATACATTTGAATTTTTACTTACGTTTATTTTTATTAAAAGCCTATGATATTATAGGCTATTTCAAATGTCAAGTTGTTGTGATCGAAAATTTTGAGGTTACAAAATGTTTATTAGTGAGCTTAAACAAGGGGTCTCGCCTGTCTAGTTAAAATAGGAATTTAAACAAGTATTTAGGCCTAAAATATGTTTATGAATTAAGATTTTGCTAAAATGCTTTTCAAATTCTCTTTAAACATTGTTTAAGGTTTTATGAATTAGGCGGATAATATATAATAATAATATATAATATAAATTCATTCCTGTTAAAAATTCTACCAGCCATAAAATACCCTTATACTATAAATATTTTCCCATACTTATATTTTACATCTTGCCCCCGGGTCTGGCGTAGTAGGTAGCGCGCCTACCTCCTATACCAAACGTCGCGGGTTCGGACCCAGGCAGTTCGAGGATTTTATTTAAGCCATTTGGATACCAGATGGCTTAAATAGAAATGCCTGAACCCCAAATTGATTTATTAATTACAACGGTTATCGTCAAAGTCTTATATGGCCTGAGTTGCCGAAAAGACTGTGTGAATGTGTGTGTGAGTGCGAGTGTGAATGAGAAAAAAGTGTGAATGTTTTTTAAAAAAAAAAAAAAAAAAATTTTACATCTTGAAAATCGAATGTACCGTACTGTCGGAAACTAAATACATGTCGACACAAAAAATCTGGTGTGACAAGCACAGAACACAACTTTCGATTACCGAAGGTAAGAGAAAGTTGTGTGCTGTGCGCCAGTCACACCAGATTTTTTTCCTTAAAGAGATCTGAGATAGAACTCGGAATCAAGAGAAATAATCAGACAGAAACTCTGGCATTATAGGGATATATCTAAAATTCTTTAAGATGTGAGGATTGCATTTTTTATTGCCTGAAACGAGTTGAATGAAAAATTGCGGCACTTAATTAAGAAAGGGCGGGTCCGAGCCAGCTCGAGGGGCGGGGGGTCCAGGAGGGCATGGATTGGCTAGTTATATATTTCATTAGACGCCTTATACTGCCCTATTACTAGGGGGAGGGGGAGGGGGAGAAATCATTCTGAACCCCCCCCCCCCATCGAAAATTTCTGGCTACGCCTATGCATATAACGTATATTAACATATACATATAGGTAAGAGAAAGTAAAAATGTCCTTCTTGATTAAGGAGGAGTTTAAAGGATAGAGAAGACTATTAATTTCTTTAGACTAGAGGCAATAATCAAATATTTAACCTGACTACACGATGAGTGCAGACAATAAATTCCGGTTTGGAATTCCATTGATGGTACGTAATATAAAACCTCGTCTGAAGCCAGATCCATTGCTGCCCTTTTGTCAGGAATCGATAATAACAGGACGTGCCTTCACCTTTTTGCATTACTAAAAAAAAAGAACAAATTTTAAAATTAGTTTTTATTAACAGTACAACATTAAGTTACATATATAGATATTTTTTATAATATCTCTCGAGAGAGAGCCTGCCTAAATCTTTTTTGAAAATGGCTTGATATTGTATAAAAATCTCTAAATCATATTTGCTTTTATTTAAAAAATCTTGGGGATGTAGAATCGCTAGCAAAAGGAAAACTTAGTAGCAGGTAGTTATACGATTAGGAGCAAACTATTCTTCATGCCATTTCAGAGATTTTGATAATTTTCTCCTTTGGCAGTTCAGATACTATAGTTTGAGATTTACGTGAATGCAATACAAGAGTATATCTAACAAGTTTGTTCTATGCAAGCCTTTCAGAATCTGTTTATATATATTAATTTAAACAAATAAAGAATAAGTTTACTTACAAGCTTCATGACAAATGACAACTTTTTCTAAATCATCGACATGATAATAATCATAACCGGATGTGCCTAGAACCTCGAAAGGCAAATATCCGATGATTGGTGGAGCCCTGAAAAAAAAACAATCATGATCAAAAGAATTCATTTTTGTTTTAACCAAATATCCTTGGACCAGTTTTTTGAAATACATTAGATATTTTTATAAGTTGCAATTTACATGAAATGTTTATGACTCACATAATTATTTACCTTCATGTATCATATTCTTTACATGTTGATTTTTTTGCGTGTGTTCATTTGACAAAATGATGCAATCAAATATTTAATTTTTAAATCGGCTTATCTTTAAATATTGCCCATGTTCGGATTATTTCTAAATATAAACTAATTAGGCTATATTTATTTTTTTTCGTCTTGAGTTAATCTTTTATTAAACTAAAAATAATTTTTAAATTTGATAATTTATTTATCTTAATATTTTTTTAATTTTTGCTATCAATATTTTAGATCAAAAAAAAAATTCTATGTAATAATATTCAAATACTTGTCAGATTGGCTAAAGGCGTTAATTTTTAAAATACGTTAAAATATTATTATTATTATTATTACGTTAAAATATGTTATGTGAGCATAAATAATTATGCACATTGTTTGACACGGTTCGCTTCCATTAAATATGATGACATCTCATGTAAATTGCAACTTATAAAAATATTCTTTAATATAGCAAGACTGATGATGGACAAATAAGCAAGTTGTTCGAAACGTCTCAGATTTCAAGGGATTTATTTGGCTGTCTAGAGTCCCACCATTCCTTCATATCTACAACAGCCACTGACTTCTACATTTATTGAATTCCACATATTACGAGAGCTGATCAACAAAGGCAGAAACTGATTTTTTCACAGATGTTTCAATTTTTACATGATCTTTTTCAAAGTAGTCGCCTCCTACTTCAATGCACTTTTTATAGCGTCTCTGTCAGTCCTTGAACACATACATGTTGCAGGCCATTCTTTGTTAGGTCCTTGAGAATCGTCTCACATTTCTTGAGCACTTCTTCAGAGTTCTCAAATCGAATGACCCTAAGCTTTGCCTTTAGTGATGGGAATAAAAAAAAATCACAGAGGGCTATAAGGTGCACAAGTCATGTTGAGACTTGAAGTCGTGCAATGCCATGACCAAGTCCGAGAAAGCTCTGCTCGTTTCTTTCGAATGTGTTTCCTCAATGTAGCCAATACTGACGTGTAGTATGCCTCTGTAACAGTAGTGTGGGGTAGCACTGCATGCTGGAAACTCTGAAGCAGTGAGGCAATTCTCAAGGACCTGACAAAGAATGGTCTCCAACATGTGTTCAAGGACTGGCAGAGACGCTATAAAAAGTGCATTGAAGTAGAGGGGACTACTTTGAAAAAGATCATGTAAAAATTGAAACATCTGTGAAAAAAAATCAGTCTCACAGTGTTTGTTGCCCTGGTATAAATCTCTTTTTCACTGACTATTCATATTATTAAAATGCATAGGTTAGTGGACGAAATTGGTTGCGTGGAGAGGTTGCTAGAGCGTTTTTCACAAAGGTCTCTCTTTACAAATGGAATCGAAAAGCTTGTGGGCAAAATGGAGATTAATAAAATTTCATGTTTTGAGCTAAAGAGTCAGTGCTTCGATCCATGGATCTGGAGGAGCCATTAAAAGTTCTGCTGGTTCCAGCTCCTAAAATTTATAATTTTCTAATCAATAGTTTATACAAATATTGGAGAGGTTCAGTATTAATCTGCATCTGGGAGGCTTAGCGAGCAGCAAAACAGGATTTGGGTAGTGGCATACCAAATAAATCTGCAGCCACAGCTTCTATTTTCCAAATATGACTTGAGATTATTGATAAAAAAAAAAAAAAAATTTGAGCCTTTCCTTTTACCTGTGATCTAAAAATAAAAATTTCCATTCCAAACTATGTCGAGATGTAAATTCACTTTTTGTCGAGTCAACAATTGACATCTCTCGTAATAGAAGTGGCGTATTTAGGCGTCCAGTTCCGACGAATATTCTGAAAAAAAAAAAAAAAAAAACTGGTGTGACTACAGACACAACTTTCTCTACCTTCGGTAATCGAAAGTTGTGTTCTGTGTGTCACCAGATTTTTGTGTCGACATATATTTAGTTTCCGACAGTAGGGTACAATTGAATTCAGATGTAAAATTTATAAGTATGGGAAAATATTTATATTTTGTTACCATGACAACCATTTCTCCTATCTTTTCTATGGAGTGCAAGAGTAAAGTGGTCTCAAACAATTTTGAGGGCAAAACGAGAATATACATTTGAAAGAGCATCTAAAAAATAATTGATTTTTGAATTTTAATCAAAATCGTTAGAGCGAATTTTGAGAAAATCGAAAAAAACTGAAAAAGTACATCAGTAAAGTACTAGTACTCTTTGGCCGATTTTGATTAAAAGCTTATTTTCGGTCCCGGGGGCTCCTAACTAAATATCAAATTTCAACCTCGTAGCTCAATTCCTTCATGCTTAAAATTGAACACACACACACACACACACAGACACACACAGACAGACAGACCATGTCGCAAAATCACTTTTTGGATTCAGGGGACCTCAAAACGTGAAGATCCATCAAAATCTCGACATCGAATTTTGACATGAATCAATATTTTCTATATATATATATTACATATATACATAGGTAAAGAAAGTAAAAATGAAAATTGCAATTTGCTCCTTCTAACTCTTGTATTCTCAGAAATATTATCCGGTGTATTATCAATAAAAGTGAATAAAAACAATGTCTCAGTCATTTAAAGATTCCTCCTTCAATAGATTCATCAAATGAAAGATACAACAAAACTGTTGTACACAGACAGACCACTTTTTATTATTTTTTATTGAGAAATTGGATGGTCTTTAGAACTTTTCATTTTTGATTTGGAAATCCAGAATATATAGGGTAGGCCTAGGGCAGAGCAACTTGCTTATTTCATTTGGCCGCCCTGATTCGATGAGGGTGGGGTAAGCACATTCGAGAGGTCCCTCGATCATCGCCACGCAATGTGCACCCCGTGGTCGTGTTCCTGGGTGTTCCCTGGTGATGTCCTGGACTTGGCATGTAATAATTAATGGATAGATGATTCTTCGAAGAAAACGAACAGGCAGCTTCGGTGACTTCTGGCCGTTAAGGCCAGATGATTCAGTTTTTCCTGCCAACACTCAACGAGAAGAATGGTTCCACAGTGCAAGTGTCAATGAGTGTTTTGCGGCAACACTTCCCAGGACGCCTCATTTCGTTGAGGGACAATCTGTACTGGGCAGCATGATCGCCTGATTGAGCCCCATGCGATTATTTTTAATGGGACTATTTAAAATCAATTGTTTTCAATGATCGTCCTAAGAACCTGTCTCACCTCTCGCCATGCTGTAACCAACATATCAATCGATATGCTGGAAAGATTTAATCGAAAGTTTCGAGTTCGAATAACGCAGTGTATTTTTTTTTTTTTTTTTTTTTTTTTTTTTTTTTTTTTTTTTTTTGGAATGGGTGCATAAGGTCCGAAGACCTATAATGTGACCAGTGGCCACATGCAGCCAGGAAGAAAATAAAAACAAAAGGAGAAGCATAAAGGGGAAACTCAACTGCGGGAACTGAGAAGATGCCTGTTGAGGTTAGACTTGAAAGTCTGAAGATTGTAGGTTTTGGGGAAGATAGACGCAGGGAGCTTGTTCCAATCACGGGAGGTCATGGGGACAAAGGAAGAATGAAATTGATTTGTTCTGTTAGTCGTGATCTGAACAGCATAGGGATGCTGGGAAGATGCCTCTCTTGTGTTCCGTGAATATGTTGCATTGGGTGGGATAATTGATTTTAATTCGGCAGAGCATTGACCATGGTAATACCTGTAGAAGAGAGATAGTGAAGATACTCTTCTTCTATGATGAGTGTATAGAGAATAATGGACGCCATCTGCCTGATATTATCTTTAAAACTATGTAAATATAAAATTTAAGTGTTACTGTTTAAAGAATTAAATATATATTGATCTATATTCCTTTTTTTTTATTTGAATTTCTAAATAAGCAAGTTGCTCTGCCCTGTAGTACCGAAGTAGCTAAGAAAAGGAAAAGAATGCCAAATACCAAAATTTATTCGTCCATCCTTATAGGCTTATATTTATTTCAGGCACAAAGTTGTAATCGTTCTTGATGCACAAAAGCCAGGGCACATTTTATTAAAAGGGCGAGTCTTTTGATTTGATTCTCGAAAAGACTCCCCTCTCCCTTTTAATAAAATGTGCACGGACTTTTGTGCATCAAGAACGATTACAACTTTGTGCCTGAAATAAATATAAACCTATAGTCGCAAAGCACGCCTTCGGCGGGCTATCCGCCTAGCGTAGCCCCACCCAAGGCGGCTAGTCGTACAACCAGAAAGCCGTTTCACGGAGCACAAATGACGCTCTCTAATTTCAAAGCCAACTTGTAGTATTTGTGTTCCCATATTGAAGAAATTTGATTATAATTAATTTTCTAAGACATTTAAGATTCAAATTATTACTACGTTACTCACAGATCCATGCTCTATATGTGTACTTGATTTCAAATAGATTCATTGAAAATTATGGATTTCTATAGAACATACACATACATATATACATTTTTCCCATTTCATTTTTATATATATAGAATATATATAGGTAAGAACTGAGGATAGACGGATAAATTTTGTCCTTCGGTCTTTGGCATCCAAAGGTTTTCTTTTCTTTGCTGCTTCTGTATGTGCTCTTTCACAACTTGTAACATCAACAGCAACTTCTCTCCTGATTATAATTATTTTAAATTTCCAACCTCTCAACTTACCGCGCATCCATATCACCCGGGAAATTACTGAAATTACTATTACTGATATTATCAACTTCAAGGGAATCCATTTCACTTCCTAAAAAATGAAGAAAAAAATTAATTAATTTTTAATAAAATCAAAAATAGATAAATTATAGAAAATAAAATCTTACGAAAATATCCGTCAAATTGAACCGACTCGTAGATTAATTGATCTTTATAATCAAGGCCGCCTCTCTTTAAATGGCAATTAAATGTCACTTGATTTTCTATGTAATAGAGAAAGAAAATATTAATAGCAATTCAGCAACCTTATTTTTTTTTTTTTTAAGAACTACTGGATGGGCAAAGAAGATGACCCCGTAGCTAGACATCAGTAGACTATATAAAAAATTACATTACGGTTCTTTAAATATTATTAGGGAAATTTATGTATTTTGAACTGCTAGACCCACTGAATATATAAATATAATTTTAGAGGTTTTTTAAAACAACTAGTTAGCTATAGAGAAGCTACCAAGTACCGGAGGATGCAACTCAGGACGAGATATCTACCATATATATGAAACAAATTGTATAAAATATCTAATTTAATAATAATTGACCACAGGTGGTGAGGAAGTACGCAACGGCAACAAATAAATAATATTGTTTTTATTCACCTGGCAATCCAAACACCTGAATTTATTCAACTACCACTGCCGTCAAGGAAGAACAACTTTGATTAAAAGAATAATGTCTAATTGATGTTTCTTTTTTTTGTTTTTTGTTAAATAAAAATTACACCAAAAGTTGATCAGATAAAAAAAATTATAAATTATATAGCAATGATAAAAATGAAAAAAATCTGGTGTGACTGGCGCACAGCACACAACTTTCTCTTACCCTTCGGTAAGAGAAAGTTGTGCACCGTGCTGGTCACACCAGATTTTTTGTGTCGAGATATATTTAGTTTCCCATAGCACCTTAGTATCAAACTTGCATTTTAAATGTTGACTGCTTCAAATAAACTATGGTTATTTTTCAAAATTTTAATCTCATATTTGGACATTTTATACACAATATAGAATCGTAAATAAATACAAAATTTCATAAGAATTGGAAAAAAAATTTTAAATGCGTAAAAAGTAAATCCCTATAGGAAATTAACATTAGGCCTATGAGAGAAGGCGGAGAGACAGACGATAATGTTTGCAAGTGAGAGAGAGAGAAAGAGAGTGATATATGTTTTCCCGGAAACAATTAAAGACAAAAATAAAATTAAAAAAAATCTGGTGTGACTGGCGCACAGCACACAACTTTCTCTTACCTTCGGTAATCGAAAGTTGAGTTCTGTGCTTGTCACACCTGATTTTTTGTGTCGACATGTATTTAGTTTCCGACAGTACGGTACATTCTGATTTTCAAGATATAAAATTTATAAGTATGGGAAAATATTTATATTTTGTTACCATGGCAACCATTTCTCCTATCTTTTCTATGGAGTACAGGAGTAAAGTGGTCTTGATAAGATTTCAATCGACAAAATGAGAATATACATTTTATTGAGAATCTAAAAAATAATTGATTTTTGAATTTTAAAATAAATCGTTGGAGCAAATTTTGAGAAAATCGAAAAAAACTGAAAAACTACATCAGTAAAGTACTAGTACTTTTTGGTCGATTTTGTTCAAAAGCTTCGTGTCACGTCCCATGGGGGTGCCTAACTTAAATATAAAATTTCAACCTCCTAGCTCTTTTCGTTCTTGAGATATTTTGTTCACACCCCCACCACACACACACACACACCCCCCCCCCCCCCCCGCACACACAGACAGACCATGTCGCGAAAACCACTTTTTTTGGATTCAGGGGACCTCAAAACGTGAAGATCCATCAAAATCTCGACATCGAATTTTTGACATGAATCCAATACTTTCTCTCTCTATATATATTATATATATATAGAGGTAAGAGAAAGTAAAAATCTGGTGTGACTGGCGCACAGCACACAACTTTCTCTTACCTTCGGTAATCGAAAGTTGTGTACTGTGCTTGTCACACCAGATTTTTTGTGTCGACATGTATTTAGTTCCCGACAGTAGGGTACATTCGATTTTCAAGATGTACAATTTATAAGTATGGGAAAATATTTATATTTTGTTACCAAGGCAACCATTTCTTCTATCTTTTCTATGGAGTACAAGAGTAAAGTGGTCTTCAGAAGATTTCAATCACAAAATGAGAATATACATTTTATAGCGAATCTAAAAAATAATTGATTTTTGAATTTTAAAAAAAATCGTTGGAGCAAATTTAGAGAAAATCGAAAAAAACTGAAAAAGTGCATCAGTAAAGTACTAGTACTCTTTGTTCGATTTTGTTCAAAAGCTTCGTGTCACGTCCCATGGGGGTGCCTAACTTAAATATAAAATTTCAACCTCCTAGCTCTTTCCGTTCTTGAGATATTTTGTTCACAGACAGACACACAGACAGACAGACAGACACACAGACAGACAGACAGACCATGTCGCGAAAACCACTTTTTTAGATTCAGGGGACCTCAAAACGTGTATATCCGTCAAAATCTCGACATCGAATTTTTGACATGAAACCAATACTTTCTCTCTCTATATATATTAACATATATATAGAGGTAAGAGAAAGTAAAAATGGGAATTTAAATAATAATTGATTTTTAATCTAATAAAAAGAAAAAGATTTAAATTCCGTTACCATGGCAACCATTTCTCCTATCTTTCCTATGAAGAACAAGAGTAAAGTGGTCTTCAGAAGATTTCAACGGCAAAATGAGAATATACATTTTAAAGAGCATCTAAAAAATAATTGATTTTTGAATTTTAAAAAAAAATCCTTGGAGGGAATTTTGAGAAAATCGAAAAAAACTGAAAAAGTACATCAGTAAAGTACTAGTACTTTTTGGCCGATTTTGTTCAAAAGCTTATTTTGAGCGTGTGGGAAGGTACCTAAGTTAAATATAAAATTTCAATCCGGTAGCTCAATTCCTTCATGCTAAAAATCGTTACACACATACAGACACACAGACACACACACACACACACAGACCAATTTGCGGGACCCACTTTTTTTGGACTCAGGGGACCTCAAAACATGTATATCCATCAAAATCTCGACATCGAATTTTTGACATGATCGCAATACTTTCTCTCCTATATATAGGGTACGAGAAAGTAAAAATGGTAATTTCGATTTTACAGCTGGGAGTTATAAAGTGCCGTTTTTGGCTCTGTTTAAAATAAAATAAATAAATATAAAAACATTGATTACCATAATGATAATTATCTGAATTATTAGCTGGATTCATTAAAATATTATATAATTCAGTTTGATCCTCTTCATAGACCATATCGTAAATTGACATAGAGAGTAAATCGCTCTTAAAAACAAACAAAAAAAAGTTTTTATAATCAATAATTAATTTAAATAATTCCAAGGTTTTACATACAGGCAAGTATCCAAGTAATGAGGTAATGCTTTCCGAGGCATAAAAAATTTTCCCAGACGATGAGAACACCATAATAAAACCATCCAGTGCCTAAAATAAAATAAAATAAATAATGATTAAATGTAAATTTGTAAAAAAAAAAAATAAATAAAAAAGAAAGAGAATGGCTTGGCCTTGCCTCCAAGATCAAATGAGTAAATTCTTCATTTGAGAGAAAAGACGGTTTCCAATCTTCCTGAATTTCGTGAGCCCTCGACTGCACTGCGATTTCTATATATATATTCAAATAGTTGGTTATAAAAGAGGGAGAAAAAAACTTTCAAATATGTCCAACATGACATGACATAATAGACAAGATATGAATAATATCAAAATAAATAGAGACGCTAGGGCCAACTTACCGTTATGGTTTTTTAAAAAGGAAATAGTCGATTTAAGGACCGTCGACTTGTCCATTTTTCTGGCATTCGTTGAAACCATAGAACTTAATTCATTTATTAACATATTAAATTGATCTCGCCTTTTTTTTTCGCTTAAATTCCGCGATTTCCTATTTAAAAATAATAATTATAATGTAATAATAGAAATTATAAATATATAGGAAATTTTTTACCTTTTAGTATCATCTTTATCATCAGTGTCTTCATCCATCGTGTCACTGAAAGTTTTTAAAATATAATTTATAAATAATTTTTATTTAAATAAAGAAAAATAAATAGAAAAAACATACTCAGATCTCTTAGTGAAACTTCGCTTAACATAATTTGACATATTGGAATATAAAATGTTTTCATTGATAAATGTAAAAACAAAGAGCAAAATTTAATCACATATTTAATTGACTTTGGTTTAAAAGTTTTTAAAATCGTTTTTTATAAATAAAATCACTAAATTTTTTATAAGAATAAAAAAATTCAAAGAAATACAGGTTAAAAGTGAATAATAAAATACTGATTAATTTTAAGTAGTAGTAGTAGTAGCAATATTAGATTTTCTTAGTCTCGACCTTCGTTAACTTAGCCACTTTATTGGAGTTGAGAGATGTCAGACAAGGAATTTTTATGTCGTTTTCCTTTATTTTTTAAAAATAATATATTGTATAGGCCTATATTATGATTTTTTTCAAATAGTTGGTCCATTCTATTCCATTAGAATTTTGTTTATTTTTTCTTTATATTTCTTCCCGGCAGATTCAAATTTTAGACACTTATAGGTCTTTTTGATAACTTACCTACCCCAACATGAAATTCGGAGTTGAAGGACAAACTTCAATGCATTTACATAGGGATTTATATGATAATGTTTGTTTTTGAGTTATTTAGGCTCTCCAAATACTCAAAGATGCCAAAATTTTGTAATATTATCAATTGTGCTCGTAAAGGATATCAAGAGAAGTACAGATTCTTTACAGAATTAAATTTTAAACATAAAATAAGTTGAATCAACTGTCAGTGTCAGAGGTTATGCTCAATAAACAACAAGAAATTTGACTGAAACGAAGTTCAAATACACTTAAACACTTTATCTCAGGTAAATAACAAATAAAAATATCTATTTAGTTTCATATAATGATTCAAAACATTATTTAGGATAATCAACAAAGGTGAAACATCTCACAAGTGACAAGTGGGCCTCTCCTGGCTTGAATAGTGCTTGAATATGTGTTATAATTAAAATAAACGGATATAATCTAAGTAATAAACATATTTAAATAAAAAAGACAGCGATATGAACAACAAAGGAAGGGTTTAAAGGTATGTTTACTTTTCTTATTCCAAATATGATTCAACCACCCATTCTACATTTACCTATATATATTTCCATTCATTCATTGCAATTATTCATTATTTTCGAAATAATTTATATTTCTACTGTAAAATTTCAATTACTTAAGTTTTTTTTTTTTTTTTTTTTTTTTTTTAGTTACTCAGATAGATTCTCATATATACCTGAAGAAAGGCAAAATAAACTCCTGGGATTAAAAAAACAAATAAAATAAATTAATATTTATATTAATCTTTCTATATTAAATTAATATAGGCCTATAAAAATAATAATTATATGTTTTAACACATTATTTCATAGATCTTTATAAGGTAAATGTACATATAATAAATAAATACAAACATTATATCAGGTATTTCCTGTTGTAATTTTATAAAAACCCATCCTTCCTTGTCTTTATTTATTTTTTAATAGCTATTAGCAGACAGATTTTCCAAAAGATATTAAATAAGGACAAAAATAGATAAATTAGAAATTTTTACCATAACCTAACAAAATTGTTCTACCGTTAAATCACATGAAATTAAACTTGTTTATGGATAAATAAGCACGTATATAAATCTAATGATCCTATTTTATATTAATATTTGATCAAATAGCTGAAAAAATTAAAATTTATAAGCTAATTAGCCTGATTTAAAAGCGCTTCAATGTAAATCCTATGGGCGGAATAGCAAAGTTTGTCCTTCAACTCCGAATTTCATGTTGGGGTAGGTAAGTTATCAAAATGACCTATTTAAGATGTGTTTCAAATCCAACTCCTCATTTTCTCTTCTTGACAGATTTTTTGGGCAGTAATTTATGGTCCACTCTTAGTCTAGGTCAGGGATGGGCGGGATCGCATCCTTTTAGATTTAAATTCGATCCGATCCAAAATTTTCGAATCTTGATCGAAATCCTTTTTCAAGGGGGGATCTCGGATCTGGATTGCGATAATCGAAAGCGGGGTGGGATTTAAGGATGAGGATCAAAAACATTTTTGCTTTCAAGAGACTGGAAAAGTTGTCGCCAGAGTTGGGTTTTATACCCGATTTTGCAGTTTTATACAAAAATTGCGGATAAAACTTGTATAAAACGTATAAAATGTATATAACTTGGATGCGCATGCGCAAACCCGACGAGAAAGGAAGTTCAAATAAAATTTCATTTTTCAATTATTAACATTTTGATTATATAAGATATTGCTAATTTATTTTAAGTTATTTATTAAATGACTACATTCAATGTCTAAACTTATATTTTTCATCACTCTTCGCGCATTTTAATAATTTAATGTTGTTTCGAACTTTCTCATAAAATTGTACCCAATTTTCTTTACAATTTAGGCTGGTCGTCCACTGGACGCGACAACGCGCTACCGCTACAAGCGCTACAACATGCTACAGATCCCAATGTGTGTGAATCAATTGAAGCTCGTCCACTAGAAGCGCGCGACATCACGCTACAACGCGCTTCGAGCGACAAGGCGCTACAGATCCCAAAAAATGGGATCTGTAGCGCGTTGTAGAGTCTAACCTTTTGTTTTTCTAACCTAAAATACTCTCACCGGCAAAAAAAAAAACCGCAACACTTTGTTTTTTCTTAATAAAATTGATGGAATTGAATAAAACAAAGACCAAAATGTCGATATTTAATTTGTGGGACAAAATAAGATTAAATAGACCTCAAAGAGCCGTAGTTACTTCATCAATCACTGTTTGTTCGGTGAGTGTGTGTTTAAATGAATTTTCATAAATTTTTTAAATTTTTTATTAACTGTTTCAAGAATCGACTGCTTTGCAAATATCAGTTTCGATTTTTCATCACCGTCAGGACCTTTAAAGATAAACATAGAGTATGTTTAATTTATTTTATATTCAACACTTACTTATTCTTTTATAGTCGACATTACAATTTTTTGTGATATACTGTATATATATATATTAAATTGATAAAATTATACATTTTTGTTTTTTTCACATTGAGTGATTTGGTGAAGTAACTGCGGCTCTTCGAGGTCTATTTAAAATAACCTTCATCCCAGAATATAAAGAATTTTAAAATAAGATTGTTTGAAAATTTAGCGAAAATAAATATAAATTAGGACATTTTTATCTTGGTTTTATATTTCAATTTAATTATTTATTAAAATTATATGGATTTGTTTTATTTATTGGTTAGAAATTTATATGATATTTTATGTCAAATGTAGCGCGAAGTAGCGTGCAGTGGACGACCCTTGTCGCGTGTTGTCGCGTCTCTTGTTGTCGCGCTTGTAGCGGTAGCGTCCAGTGGACGACCAGGCTAACGCTTACAAGCAATTCCGCTTTGAATAACTCTACTGAACACTTATTTCTTTCATCCGGGCGTTTAAAAATCGATTATACAGACTTATAAAAACCAACTTAATATTTTATTTTCAAAGTAGGACACATTAGGCTTCATTGTAGGACGTAGGTCATTCATTGTGATTGTAGGACTGTCCTACCGAAAGTAGGACGCGTGGTAACCCTGGTGACCATTCACCCCCTAATTTTATTTTTTTAATGGGCGCATATCTTGTGCTCCACGAGAAGCTCAAAGTTAAAAAGAATAAATAATAATGATCTTCCATTATTAAATAAAAGCATTAATTTTGCGATTTCAGGTTCTGTGATGCAAGAAGAGAGGCGCTCAATGAATTGCTCTCTCTTCCCATCGGATATCCCGAATTATAAAACTCGATTTACAAAATAGTTTTTATTTCTTTGCCAATCATTAAAAGGTGTTTAATTATTTGGAATCAGGAGAAATTTAAGAATTAACAGCATGTATCATCATATGTTATATAGTTTTTGACGTGACAACGTCTGTTAGGGAGGCATGCACGGAAAAGTTTAGTGGCTTGAATATCTCCTCTGTCTTAAGAGCAGGGGCGGCTCTAGGATGAAGATATTGGGTAGGCAACTTTCCGGGGTGTCAACATCAAGCGTTGAATCATGGGGTTTAACCCCCCCCCAGGAGAAAGAAAAAATTCAAAATATATATTACAAATAGAAAAGAAAAATATAATCTTTCTTTTTATTTGAAAAAAAAAGGCGAAGGTCGGCGCGCCCGAGCAAGTTGGAAGGGGGGGGAGGGGGCAGACCCCTGTCTAGGCGCCCCGTCCGACAATGGGGCGGCGCGGCTAGTCACCCCCCCCCAGGGAGCAAATCCTGGTTGTGCCACTGTTTGCTATAATTATTGTTTGTTTTTTCAAAAGTTTTACGTTTACTTACAGAGAAAAGGATGACATTTTTTTTAACTACAACAGTGGGTGTTAATTAAATAACTATTAAAATTGAACTCTGTTGTAGCTTATGCCAAAACCGACATTATTATTGGGTAGGCAGTTGCCTACCCTGCCTACAAGGGCGGATACAAGGGAGAGGGGGGGGGGGTAAAGGGGGTAATTGCCCCCCCCCCCCCGAGATTTGAAAAAAATAGTTTTTTTCGAAAGAAAATTTACTTTTAATGTAAAATTTTAAAAATTAATACTTAAAAATTTGATTTGTATTTATATTCTGGCAAACAAGTACAAAATGCGCCTTTAAATTACTGAAATTAAGAAAAAAATGTGTATTGTGCGACCAGTCACACCAAATTACCCCCCCCCCCGAGAAACACCTCTGGATCCGCCCTTGCCTGCCTACCCGCTAAAGCCGCCCCTGCTTAAGAGATATAATTATGTTGAATATAGGGTTAGAAAGAATGGTTTTTCAGCTAAATTTCAGCTAAAAGCCATTTATTTTTTTTTCCTATCATTTCATTTTACCGCGCGGCGGTAAATTCTAATAAGAAAGTTTAAACCACTGTAGATTCCGAATGTCGTGACAGACGGACAGACGGACATTCCGCAATTATTATATATAGATTAATCCGTGGTCTATTTTCTTTAGTATTATTGTAATAAAATTAAAGTTGGCTGAATTGGTTAAATGATCAACAAGAATATTTATTCCATCCTCACTTTCAGTGCCGTAACAATAGAGTCCCTGTATATCAGAGTCTGGCCATACGGGAATTTTTTTCTATTGGTCGCGCCATCTTTCTTCCTAATTTTAGCGCCAATTCAAATTTTCAATGCATCTCTATGGGATTAAAAAATATTTCATTTAACTTTTATAACGATACCCGTTCAAAGTATCATGAAATCTTTTTAGAACATTATTTTAGATGTTTCAATTTATAAATATTACTCATCATATGTTAAAAATCTCCATTAATTTTATTATATTGAGAATGCAAAGTTTAGGGTTATATTTAGCTGATTAGAATCTTAAAATCACTTTTAATTTTGAGTTTATGTATATTAATATATGTATTTAGCTTACAATTTATTTTCCTAATTATAAAATAGAGTTTTCTAAGAAAATAATCGATTTAAAAAAGAATAAAACAAATATAAACAACATTAGTAATTAACTTATTGCAAAAATAATGAAATCTTTTAAGAATTTTCTTTAATATTAAAAAATTATAATTTATACAAAATTTGAACTCAGAGATATTATATAATAGAAAAAATTTCAATATCTGCCGTAAGAGGGGGGGGGGGGAAGCGGCTTTTAAATCCCGCACTGCCCCATTTGCCCGATCCTAACATACTGAGGCAGAAAAATGAAAAACAAAATACCAAAAGATACCCGACACATATTTTTAGATCAAAAAGAGAACGTCTGGGCACCCTATATTTATGTCCGTGATCAAGAGCGGGTCCAGAGAAGTTTCTTAGGGGGGGGGGGGGAGTAATCTGGTGTAACTGGTCGCTCAGCACACAATTTTTTCTTACTTTCGGTAATTTAAAAGTGCATTCCATTCCGTTTTTGTTTACCAGAATATATTTACAAATCAAATTTGTAAGTTTTAATATCAAAATTTTTTTTCTCGAATCTCGGGGGGGGGGGGAGGAGGGGAAGGGTAATTGCCCGCTTTCCCCCTTGTATTTGCCCTTGTCCGTGATAAAGTCAAAGCTCTTATCAAATTTTTCACATGGCCCTCGGGGCTTGGTGTAGAGGTTAGCGTGCTAACCTCGTATACCAAACGTCGCACATAGGAGTATTTGTTCAATAAACCCGGCCAAAAGTCGAAATCACAAAGTTACTCAAAAGTCGCAATAAATTTATTGTTTCTCTATCTATTCAATAGATAACCGGTTCGTCCTAAGGTAGCCATAAACAGGGCAGCCATTTGAGGGGGAGGGGTGGCAGGGGGGGGCGATCGCCCCCCCCCCCCATAACGTTTTTTTGGTAGAAAATAGTAAATTCTGAGCTTAGCTACTACTACTACTTAGATACTGTATTTCAAAACATAAATTGATTCATTTGCAGTCAGAATTTTACATTTACAAACTATATTACGAAGCCAAAATTTTTGGCATACATTTTAGTTTAATTATCAAACAAAAGCATTTTTGTTTATGTGTCTGATCTTTTCTGGCTATTATTTATATATAGCCATAAAATATGGTTATTTGACTATTATATAGCACACTTACATCATCCATTAATTCCGCCATTTTGTTTTTCTTGAAATAATTCATTTTTTACACATTAATTTGAAGTAAATCTAAAACAAAATGGGGGAATTAGGGGGAAGATGTAAGAGTGGTATATAATAGTCAAATAACTATATTTTAAGACTGTATATAAATAATAGCCCGACAAGATCAGACACATAAACAAAAATGCTTTTGTTTGATAATTGAACGAAAAATGTATGCCAAAAATTATGTCTTCGTAATATAATTTGTAAACGTAAAATGCTGACTGCAAATGAATCAATTTATGTTTTGAAATATAGTGCATACTTCCTTTTGCAATATTCAAAAGCTTTTTCTTGTAAAACATTCACAGGGAAATACTAGAGCAATACAAAGTATTAGCACAATTGAAGCAGCCTAGAACAAAAGAGATGCGATCTAGATATTGACTGAGTTCCGACTGCTCGTATGTAAACAAGTGTAGAGCCATGGAATTTTTAAGTCTACTTTAGGACGCACCGGTTATCTAGCTTGAGAAACAATGAGTTTATTGCGACTTTTGAGTAACTTAGTGATTTCGACTTTTGTCCGGGTTTATTGAACAAATACTCCTATGTGCGTCGCGGGTTCGGACCCCAGGCAGTCCGATGATTTTATTTAAGCCAATTGGATACCAAATGGCTTAAATAAGAATGCCTGGACCCCCAATAAATATAATTATTTATACAACGGTTATCGTAAAAGTCTTAAATGGCCTAAGTTGCCGAGAAGACTGTGTGAATGTGTGTGTGAGTGGGAGTGTGAATGAGAAAAAAAAAAAAAAAAATTCACATATAGAGTAGGCCTAATTTATAAATTCCAAATGTATATTTTAAAAGAAAAAGTAAAGGAAAAATAATTCATTCATTTAAATAATATTCTTGAGATTATTTACTTTATTTTAGAAATAAATATTACATATATAGCTATGAGAAAGTGAAAAATCTGGTGTGACTGGCGCACAGCACACAACTTTCTCTTACCTTCGGTAATCGAAAGTTGTGTACTGTGCTTGTCACACCAGATTTTTTGTGTCGACATGTATTTAGTTTCCGACAGTATGGTACATTCCATTTTCAAGATGTAAAATTTATAAGTATGGCAAAATATTTATATTTTGTTACCATGGCAACCATTTCTCCTATCTTTTCTATGGAGAACAAGAGTAAAGTGGTCTTCAGAAGATTTCAATCACAAAATGAGAATATACATTTTAAAGAGCAACTAAAAAATAATTGATTTTTGAATTTAAAAAAAAATCGTTGGAGCAAATTTTGAGAAAATCGAAAAAAACTGAAAAAGTGCATCAGTAAAGTACTAGTACTTTTTGGTCGATTTTGTTCAAAAGCTTCGTGTCACGTCCCATGGGGGTGCCTAACTTAAATATAAAATTCCAACCTCCTAGCTCTTTTCGTTCTTGAGATATTTTGTTCACACACACACACACACACACACACACACACACACACACACACACACACACACACACACACACACACACACACACACACACACACACACACACACACACACACCCCACACAACAGACAGACCATGTCGCAAAAACCACTTTTTTGGATTCAGGGGACCTCAAAACGTGAAGATCCATCAAAATCTCGACATCGAATTTTTGACATGAATCCAATACTTTCTCTCTATATATATATTACATATATACATAGATAAGAGAAAGTAAAAATGACAGATTGGGAAATGTCAAATTCAAATGTTTTTTCATTAAATAAATTATTTTGAGTAGTTTTACTTACTTTTTTTTAGTATATAAATAATCATTAAAATATTAACTTCTGTTTCTATAAGTTTTTTTTTGAATAAAATTATTATATAATTAATTAACAAAAAAAAATCATTTTTTCTCCATGTATTCAATGGAGCGGTCGGAAGAAAGATGGCCGACAATTCTAACGGTCGCTCGTATGGCCAGACTCTGATATACAGGGACTCTACGTAACAAGGGTATGAAGCGCCAGTGGCAAGTGTCTAACTTGCGCCCCTCCCCTCCCCCCTTCCCCCATAATCCAGTGTTTCCTAACCTTCCACAAATCCTTTCTGTCGTTTAAATGACAGATAAATGAAATTATAAGTTAGCATTAAAGATAAAAGGAAATTGATTTTAAAAAAAAGTGCAGGAGGTGGATTTGAACTCGCGACGTTTGGCTACGTGAGATTGGAAAAAAATCTGACGCATTAACCACTTGAGCCAACTTTGATTTAATTAGTAAAAAGAAATATAAGCCATATAAGAAACATGAAATAAAAGAACTATTAAAAAAATTTTAATATTCCACATATGATATATCATTTTTCTTTACTTTTTATGAGGATTAATAATTTATAATCGAAATATCAATAGGATGCATAGTTTTCATATAATTCAATGGGCAAACGTCAGATTGTTTATGCCTTGATGTAATTAAACCAAAAACTCTATCTAACATTTGATACATGTCATTAATTCTTGAATTCCCCCTGATTACAGAGAACTAAAGCCCTTTTAATTATATGATCTAATTTGGGAGATATTGGCGATCAAAGTTAAGCTTATTTTCGACCTTAATGACATTCAACACTCAATATTATTTCCATATTTTCGAAAAAGCTTATTTAGCATTGTCTGATTAAAACCAAATTTTTACCAGAAATTTATAATTAAAAAAGAGTTTTTTTCTAAAGTTTCATTGAGATTGGTAAAGAAATAAATAAAATATTGACTATTTTGTAAATTGAGTTTTAGAATTCGGGATCCCGGTTGGGTAAAGAGAGCGATCTATGAACCGGGTCTAGGCTTCCATCTGAGATCCCGATTTCTAAAGCACAATTTACAAAATAGTCAATATTTTATTTATTTCTTTACCAATCTCAATGAAACTTTAGAAAAAAACTCATTTTTTAATTATAAATCTCTGGTAAAAATTTGGTTTTAATCAGACAATGCTAAATAAGCTTTTTCGAAAATATAGAAAATTGAGTGTTGAGATGTCATTAAGGTCGAAAATAAGCTTAACTTTGATCGCTAATAACTCCCAAATTAGATTATATAATTAAAAGGGCTTTAGTTCTCTGTAATCAGGGGGAATTCAAGAATTAATGACATGTATCATATGTTAGATAGAGTTTTTGGTTTAATTACATCAAGGCATAAACAATCTGACGTTTGCCCATTGAATTATATGAAAACTATGCATCCTATTGATATTTCGATTATAAATTATTAATCAGCATAAAAAGTAAGAAAAATGATATATCATATGTGGAATATTAAGATTTTTTTAATACTTCTTTTATTTCATGTTTCTTATATGGCTTATATTTCTTTATATTAATTAAATCAAAGTTAGCTCAAGTGGTTAATGCGTCAGATTTTTTTTCCAATCTCACGTAACCAAACGTCGCGAGTTCAAATCCACCTCCTGCACTTTTTTTTTTTATTTTTGTAAAATATATAAAATGATATTTAAAATTCTAAATTGCCCCCTCCCCTGAATAAGTAAATTTCCGCTCCCCCTCCCTCCAAGTTGTGAGCTGCACGAGGTTTTTATTTACCACCAATATATTCAGTGAGGTGCTACGGGAGAGGGGGCTATTTCTCCCTCTCCCCCGTAGCGCCTCACTGATTAAAATGTTGATAAATAAAAACCTCGTGCAGCTCACAACTAGGTCAGTCCCCTTTGTTTTGCGCCCCCAGCCATCTCATCTCATTTTATTTATTTTATTTGAATGATTAATGTGAACGTGATTTTATTTGTTAAATAACATAAACAGTGATGAATCATTAATAGGTGATCTTGGGAAGTAATCGATTAAGTGATGAATTTCTCACGAGGATAATACATTTATTTATTATATTTTAAAAATATAACTACATTACTTATATATACATAGTATATTTGAGAATTGAAATTTAAATAATATACTGTATTACACAAATAGAAATTCTAATTAGTATAGTTTGGAGGAAAAGTGGTGTAGGTTTTACGAGAAACATATTTATATATGGAAATATTTAATGTATATGATGTACAGTCAGGGTCAATATTAAGTCCCACCCATCCGTTTTCTACGTGTGATTATTTCATTGTTTTTAAAAAAATATAATATATTTTTTAATGGTTCAAACCAAGAAAATTTCCAATAAAGATTTTCATTTTCTTTTATAAAAACAATGAAATAATCACAAGTAGAAAACGCATGGGTGCAGGGGCGGATTAAAGAGGGGGCGAGGGGGCGATCGCCCCCCGAGAAGAAATTCACAATGTTATAAAAACTAGAAATCTAAAGAAATGATGATTTCCGGGCTTTAATTTCAATTGAATTTGTTACCAATCAATTTAAATAAATAGGAAAGGGGTCTAAATGGCCATAGATGCCCACAAAGTCCTTAAATAAAAAAAAAAAAAAAAAAAAAAAAAAACCGCCCCCCCCCGACAAATTTGCATTAATCCGCCACTGCATGGGTGGGACTTAATATTGTCCCTCACTGTACATACATTAAATAAGCTTACTCTATTTCCATTTTTCAAATTAGTATTTCCAATTACGTATAAAAATGTTAATAAAGCATAAATAATTATTGAGTAGTGAGGATATCCAGGCAGCCAAAAAAACAATAAAGAAAATTATATTTGTCTTTATTTCATATCTTTGTCGACGTTTCGGCCGATATTCCGGCCCTTATCAGGACAAATGTTGCTTATAGAGGCTCTTGGCAGCTCTATAAGCTCGAGGCAAACAGCATTTGTCCTGATGAAGGCCGGAATATCGTCCGAAACGTCGACAAAGATATGAAATAAAGACAAATATAATTTTCTTTATTGTTTTTTTGGCTGCCTGGATATCCTCACTACTCAATATATATTCAGCCACTCCTCCTGAAATGAACCATTACTCAATAAATAATTATTCACAAACGCACAAAAAAACATATACAAGTCCTGAATAAATCCTATAATTATGAAATCTATAATCTAAGTCTAAGATAGTGGTTCCCAACCGGTCTGCCCCGGCTCTCAAGGGTGCCTCATGATTGGCTAAGGGGTGCCGCGAGATGTTGAGATAAACAAAAAAAAAAAAAATTAAAGTTTACTATATTATGGGATATTTTACTTATTATAAAATATTTCAATTTAAACTTAATTTTTTTTAAATTCAAGGAAGGGTGCCCTTAGTTTGTTTTGTTATTCTTAACGGACCGTTGGGGTGCCGTGGGCTTTAAAAGGTTGGGAAACTCTGATCTAAGGATTATGAAAACTTGGGTATTGAGAAAAATAAAAATCTGATGTGACTGTTCGCACCGCACCCCTTACCTTTGGTAAGAGAAAGTTATGATCTGTGCTTGTAACACCAGATTTTTTTATTTTGACATTTATTTAATTGTAAAAGAGAGCAGGAGGTTTACTCGATTTTGTTGCAGATAGAGGGGCAGAGCAAAAAATAATTTACGAGAAATTATGTCAAGGATTTTTTGCTCTGCACCTCCATTTGCAACAAAATCGAGTAAACCTCTTGCTCTCTTTTCATCATCCTTCTCGGGCTGATTCTACCGTCATCATTTATTTATTTCCGTCGAAATATTAGAATTCAAGATAAATATAGAAAAAACATTCATATTTTGTTACCAGGGCCTTCTATTCTTACCTGATAAGTACAAAAGTAAAGTGTGCTTCAAATATTTTTGAGGACAAATTGAAAATATACATCTTAAAGAGCATCTAAAAAATGATTTATGAATTTTAATCAAAATCGTTGGAGCGAAGTTGTGTACTGTGCTTGTCTCACCTGATTTTTTGTTCCGACAGTACGGTACATTCTATTTTCAAGATATAAAATTTATAAGTATGGCAAAATGTTTATATTTTGTTACCATGGCAACCATTTCTCCTATCTTTTCTATGGAGTACAAGAGTAAAGTGGTCTTGATAAGATTTCAATGACAAAATGAGAATATACATTTTATTGAGAATCTAAAAAATAATTGATTTTTGAATTTTAAAATAAATCGTTGGAGCAAATTTAGAGAAAATCGAAAATAGCCGGGCATCAAATTTTTTTTTTTTATTTGAAATTCCTATCGGGATCCCCGTTTATTTACCCGAGGTGCTTACGTGTACGGAGACACACACCTCAAACCCAACCGGCCTCTGGCCGTAGCCATCTACCGGCACCCCGTGAAGTTACATCATTTTCTGTCTCTAACTCCTCCTCCTGCGTTCGTTTCTAGTTAGTGAACTAATCCTTATTTCTGGTTCCAACCGGCTCCTTTTATCTAACCTCTAAAGAAAATCGAAAAAAACTGAAAAAGTGCATCAGTAAAGTATTAGTACTTTTTGGTCGATTTTGTTCAAAAGCTTCGTGTCACGTTCCGTGGGGGTGCCTAAATTAAATATAAAATTTCAACCTCATAGCTCTTTTACGTTCTTGAGATATTTTGTTCACAGACACACAGACACACACACAGACAGACAGACCATTTCGCGAAAACCACTTTTTTGGATTCAGAGGACAGTGACGGCGCTACGGGGGGCTAGGGGAGGCATGCGCCCCCCCGGCAAGGATCTCTGCCCCCCTGGATGCCCCCCCAATCAGCTCGAAAACCAAATAAAAAAAAATTTCTAAAATTATTCACTTTTCTTTAAAAAAAATGTAATTTAAGTTTTAAGCTTTTTATTTCAAGAAAGATTATTTTTTTTAATTCTTTATTTTAATAAATAAATTTAGTTACTCTCAAGTTTTTGTCAAGTAAATATCTTTCAAAATCCGATAACTTTACCAATCGAATTGAAATAAATAGAGACGGGGTCTAAATGGCCTTCGATGCCGAAAAAGACCTAAATTAAAAAAAAAAAAAAAAACTTTATTGAGCCCCAATCTAAAAAAACAATTTCTTTTTCGAGTACAAATGTAGTAACATTTTCTCATGTTTATAAATTTTACATCTTGAATTCGAATTCTAATGTTCCGTACTGTTGGAAACTAAATAAGCCTATGTAGACTAGAGTCCGACCGAAACAAGATTTTCAGCCGAAACCGAATTTTGACTTCAATTTTAGTTTCGACCGAAATCGAAACTTGTTTAAAACTTTTTCTTAAAATTTCCCATACAAAATTCATCTTTTTTATTAATTAAATGCTTTTATTTAACTTACTCTTTCAAGGTCACCAACTTTATGGCTTTGTTAGGGACACTTCCCGATGAGCTAGAGGTGTGAAATTTGATATTTAAGAGTCATTTTTGATGACGCAAATTGTGAGTTTGGTTTTACCAAAATGGACCAAACTAATGTGGTACTTTATTTGAAACCCTTCGCGAATTAATGTAATTTCAAAAGACTTCCCGATGGGCTAGAGGTGTGAAATGTAATACTTAAGAGTCATTTTTGATGACGCCACTATATGGTGGTTTTGATCAAAATAGACCAAACTAATGTGGTACTTTATTTGAAGCCTCACGCAAATAAGGCCCTATTAACTATAGTTTTGAATTTTGATATTTACGAGTCATTTTTTTATGATAATGAATAATTTTTCAATTGAACCAAATCAATACAGGCCAAACTAATGTGGTACTTTATCATATTGATGATTTTTGATAAGACTAAAAGACTAAAAAGCTTAAAATAAAAATAAAATAAAAAAAAAGATTTTAAAAAAATGCTTTTATTTAAATTGAACTAAAAAGAGAGAAATAAGAAAGAAATAATTTAATTGTTCTTGTTAAAATTTTTTAATATTTATGACTTAAAATAAAAGCGTGGGGCGCGAGCCTCGGAATCACTTCGAAGCGCCCCACGCTTTTATTTTAAGTCATAAATATTAAAAAATTTTAACAAGAACAATTAAATTATTTCTTTCTTATTTCTCTCTTTTTAGTTCAATTTAAATAAAAGCATTTTTTTAAAAATCTTTTTTTTATTTTATTTTTTTTTTAGTAAAATTTCCAATTTTTCCTCTTGCGAAAATCATTTGATCTTTTTTTTTCAAGTGCGAATTTCACTCGACGTTTTTTTTTTTTTAGTATACGAGCATAATCCCATCTTTTCAAACTCAGATTTCGGGCAGGACGAAGTTTCGGCTAAAATTTGGCCGAAACTGGCCGAATCCGAAACTTATGTCGGTTCCTAAGGTCACACAAAAAATCTGGTGCCACAAGTCACACCAAATTTTTTGTTTCTCTGTTGATGTAGCCTATATATTTATTGACTGCCCCCCCTGTTGATAAGTTTGCCCCACCCCTGCCCCCCCCCCCCCCACTGAGAATAAGCTAGCGCCGTCACTGTCAGAGGACCTCAAAACTTGTATATCTATCAAAATCTCGACATCGAATTTTTGACATGAATCCAATACTTTCTCTCTATATATATATTAACATATATATAGAGGTAAGAGAAAGTAAAAACTGAAAAAATATATAGAGAGAGAAAGTATTGGATTCATGTCAAAAATTCGATGTCGAGATTTTGATGGTCACACGTTTTAGGGTCCCCTAAATCCAAAAAGTGGTTTTCGCGACATGGTCTGTCTGTCTGTCTGGGTTCAATTTAAAGCATGAAGGAATTGAGCTAGGAGGTTGAAATTTTATATTTAAGTTAAGCACCCACCTGAGGCATGAAAATAAGCTTTTAATCAAAATCGACTAAAGAGTACTAGTACTTTACTGATACACTTTTTCAGTTTTTTTTTCGATTTTCTCAAAATTGGCTCCAACGATTTTTTTTTAAATTCACAAATCAATTATTTTTTAGATGCTCTTTCAAATGTATTTTCTCATTTTGTGATTGAAATCTTCTGAAGACCACTTTACTCTTGTGCTCCATAGGAAAGATAGGAGAAATGGTTACCATGATAACAAAATATAAATATTTTCCTATACTTATAAATTTTACTTAATTTTATCTTGAAATTCGAATGTACCGTACTGTCGGAAACTAAATATATCTTGACACAAAATATCTGGTGTGACAAGCACAGAACCCAACTTTCTCTTGCGGAAGGTTAAGAGAAAGTTGTGTGCTGCGACCAGTCACACTAGATTTCTTTTTATTCTTTTCCAGTGGCGTACCGAGGGGGGGGGGGGGGGGGCGGGGGGGCGGTCCGCCCCAGGCCCCGTGCCGGCATAGGCCCCCATATATTTAGTTAAAAAATAAAAATTTAATGAAAATTTCTCTTTAAGAGGCCCCGGGGCCCTCAGGGCTCAAATAAAAACCGAAAAATTTAGTTAAAAAATCAAAATTTAATGAAAATTTCTCTTTAAGAGGCCCCGGGGCCCTCAGGGCTCAAGTAAAAACCGAAAAATTTAGTTAAAAAATCAAAATTTAATGAAAATTTCTCTTTAAGAGGCCCCGGGGCCCTCAGGGCTCAAGTAAAAACCGAAAAATTTAGTTAAAAAATCAAAATTTAATGAAAATTTCTCTTTAAGAGGCCCCGGGGCCCTCAGGGCTCAAGTAAAAACCGAAAAATTTAGTTAAAAAATCAAAATTTAATGAAAATTTCTCTTTAAGAGGCCCCGGGGCCCTCAGGGCTCAAATAAAAACCGAAAAATTTAGTTAAAAAATCAAAATTTAATGAAAATTTCTCTTTAAGAGGCCCCGGGGCCCTCAGGGCTCAAATAAAAACCGAAAAATTTAGTTAAAAAATCAAAATTTAATGAAAATTTCTCTTTAAGAGGCCCCGGGGCCCTCAGGGCTCAAGTAAAAACCGAAAAATTTAGTTAAAAAATCAAAATTTAATGAAAATTTCTCTTTAAGAGGCCCCGGGGCCCTCAGGGCTCAAGTAAAAACCGAAAAATTTACATTAAAAAATCAAAATTTAATGAAAATTTCTCTTTAAGAGGCCCCGGGGCCCTCAGGGCTCAAATAAAAACCGAAAAATTTAGTTAAAAAATCAAAATTTAATGAAAATTTCTCTTTAAGAGGCCCCGGGGCCCTCAGGGCTCAAGTAAAAACCGAAAAATTTAGTTAAAAAATCAAAATTTAATGAAAATTTCTCTTTAAGAGGCCCCGGGGCCCTCAGGGCTCAAATAAAAACCGAAAAATTTAGTTAAAAAATCAAAATTTAATGAAAATTTCTCTTTAAGAGGCCCCGGGGCCCTCAGGGCTCAAATAAAAACCGAAAAATTTAGTTAAAAAATCAAAATTTAATGAAAATTTCTCTTTAAGAGGCCCCGGGGCCCTCAGGGCTCAAGTAAAAACCGAAAAATTTAGTTAAAAAATCAAAATTTAATGAAAATTTCTCTTTAAGAGGCCCCGGGGCCCTCAGGGCTCAAGTAAAAACCGAAAAATTTAGTTAAAAAATCAAAATTTAATGAAAATTTCTCTTTAAGGGCCCGGGGCCCTCAGGGCTCAAATAAAAACCGAAAAATTTAGTTAAAAAATCAAAATCTTAATGGCAAAGTTGCCGAAAGAGGTGAGGGCCCAAAGGGCTCAAAAAAAACGAAAAATTTAGTTAAAAAATCAAAATTTATTGAAATTCTCTTTAAGAGGCCCCGGGGCCCTCAGGGCTCAAATAAAAACCGAAAAATTTAGTTAAAAAATCAAAATTTAATGAAAATTTCTCTTTAAGAGGCCCCGGGGCCCTCAGGGCTCAAATAAAAACCGAAAAATTTAGTTAAAAAATCAAAATTTAATGAAAATTTCTCTTTAAGAGGCCCCGGGGCCCTCAGGGCTCAAATAAAAACCGAAAAATTTAGTTAAAAAATCAAAATTTAATGAAAATTTCTCTTTAAGAGGCCCCGGGGCCCTCAGGGCTCAAATAAAAACCGAAAAATTTAGTTAAAAAATCAAAATTTAATGAAAATTTCTCTTTAAGAGGCCCCGGGGCCCTCAGGGCTCAAATAAAAACCGAAAAATTTAGTTAAAAAATCAAAATTTAATGAAAATTTCTCTTTAAGAGGCCCCGGGGCCCTCAGGGCTCAAATAAAAACCGAAAAATTTAGTTAAAAAATCAAAATTTAATGAAAATTTCTCTTTAAGAGGCCCCGGGGCCCTCAGGGCTCAAGTAAAAACCGAAAAATTTAGGTTAAAAAATCAAAATTTAATGAAAATTTCTCTTTAAGAGGCCCCGGGGCCCTCAGGGCTCAAATAAAAACCGAAAAATTTAGTTAAAAAATCAAAATTTAATGAAAATTTCTCTTTAAGAGGCCCCGGGGCCCTCAGGGCTCAAATAAAAACCGAAAAATTTAGTTAAAAAATCAAAATTTAATGAAAATTTCTCTTTAAGAGGCCCCGGGGCCCTCAGGGCTCAAATAAAAACCGAAAAATTTAGTTAAAAAATCAAAATTTAATGAAAATTTCTCTTTAAGAGGCCCCGGGGCCCTCAGGGCTCAAGTAAAAACCGAAAAATTTAGTTAAAAAATCAAAATTTAATGAAAATTTCTCTTTAAGAGGCCCCGGGGCCCTCAGGGCTCAAGTAAAAACCGAAAAATTTAGTTAAAAAATCAAAATTTAATGAAAATTTCTCTTTAAGAGGCCCCGGGGCCCTCAGGGCTCAATAAAAACGAAAAATTTGTAAAAATAAATTTATTTCTCTTTAAGAAGCCCCGGGGCCTCAGGGCCCAAATAAATAAATATATTAAAAAATCAAAATTTAATGATAATTTCTCTTAAGGGGGGGCCTCGGGGCCCAAAAAGTAAAACGGAAAAAATTTAGTTAAAAAATCAAAAATTTTAAAAATAAAATTCTCCCTTTAAGAGGCCCCGGGGCCCTCAGGGCTCAAATAAAAACCGAAAAATTTAGTTAAAAAATCAAAATTTAATGAAAATTTCTCTTTAAGAGGCCCCGGGGCCCTCAGGGCTCAAGTAAAAACCGAAAAATTTAGTTAAAAAAATCAAAATTTAATGAAAATTTCTCTTTAAGAGGCCCCGGGGCCCTCAGGGCTCAAATAAAAACCGAAAAATTTAGTTAAAAAATCAAAATTTAATGAAAATTTCTCTTTAAGAGGCCCCGGGGCCCTCAGGGCTCAAATAAAAACCGAAAAATTTAGTTAAAAAATCAAAATTTAATGAAAATTTCTCTTTAAGAGGCCCCGGGGCCCTCAGGGCTCAAATAAAAACCGAAAAATTTAGTTAAAAAATCAAAATTTAATGAAAATTTCTCTTTAAGAGGCCCCGGGGCCCTCAGGGCTCAAATAAAAACCGAAAAATTTAGTTAAAAAATCAAAATTTAATGAAAATTTCTCTTTAAGAGGCCCCGGGGCCCTCAGGGCTCAAATAAAAACCGAAAAATTTAGTTAAAAAATCAAAATTTAATGAAAATTTCTCTTCGGGAGGTCCCGGGACCCTTGGGGTTCAGGGATATACGGTATTTTAAAAATATTTTTATGTATGGAGGAGAGGGATATTTAAAGATGAGTACCCCCCAAAAAAAAAAAAATTCAATATAAGGCCCCCTCTTCTAGTGCCGCCCCAGGCCCCCAACTGCCTCGGTACGCCTCTGTTCTTTTCTTTAATTTTTCAAATTTTTTGACAAAGCTATAGGTTGGCCTGCAGAAACAGTTTTGATGAAATCTAAAATACAAATAAATACTATCGAAAACCCGATACCTTTGATATAAAATTTCAGTCATTGTGGTGGATCTGTAGATGTTTTATGAGAGTTTGTTTGACCGAAAAGCTTTTATCACAAGAATTGCAATTATATGGTTTTACGCCAGTGTGTGTTCTAATATGGCTTTGAAGATGAGAAGACCGAGCAAATTGTTTTTCACAAGTTACACATTTATAGGGCTTTAAACCAGTGTGGATTCTTTGATGCATTTTAAGTTTATTAGAATCAATAAATTGTTTATCACATGTTTCACATTTATAAGGCCTTTCGCCTGTGTGTATTCTGCGATGCACTTGAAGATTACCAAGTTGAGAAAATGATTTTGTGCATACATCACATTGATAGGGTTTTTCACCAGTATGAATACGCTGATGCTTTTTGACACGCACCTTTATCAGAAAAGGTTTTATTACAGACTTTACATTTATAAGGTTTTTCTCCTGTATGGACACGGAGATGTCCTTGAAGGTGTGAAGAACGAGCAAATTGTTTATTGCATATGTCACATTTGTATGGTTTTTCACCAGTGTGTATTCGTTGATGAACGTAAAAATGTCCAATTTGAGCAAATGAAATATCACATATTTCACATCTAAAAGGTTTATCACCAGTATGAATTCGGTAATGTATTCTAAGACTACTCGATTGAGAAAATCCTTTTTCACAAATGTCACATTTAAAGGGCTTTTCGCCTGTATGAACTCTTTGATGAGTTTGAAGGTGACTAAGTTTCGAAAAACCTTTACCGCATGTCTCACATGTATATGGTTTCTCGCCTGTGTGCACGAGGAGATGAAATTGAAGATGATGCCCTCGTGTGAATTGTTTTTCGCAAATTTTACATTTATAAGGTTTCACACCTGAATGGAGACGCATATGTTGCTGAAGGGTACTTGCTCGAGAAAAATGTTTATTGCATTCCTCGCATATAAAAATTTTCTGACAAATTTTATTTTGGAGATGTTTTTGAAGGTGACCAGGAGAAGAAAATGTCTTTTGGCACGTCGGACATTTATGAGGAGGTTGAGATGATTTTTTAGAACGTTTAATTCGGTTCTTTCTGTTTAATTTTTTCTAGAAAATAAGTAATATTTAATATTTTATAGCTTTATTAAGATATATGATGATATTACCTTTGATATTTATGTATTCATTAATTTTCACAGCATTTTGAATGAACTCTCTTTCCTATACATTTTTGCAATGTTTCCATGAAAAAAATAAATTTATGAAATTTGTTTTACAAAATACACACAGGAAGACAGGACCTAAAAAAATATAGACTTAAACATAGGCATCAGCATGACAGTTTATAGAGAAATATCCGTATGATAGAAATAAATGAAATTGAGAGAAAAAAAAATCTGGTATAACTGAATTAGCACAGTACTTTTTCTAAATAAGAAATTGTATATAATATTTAAGATGTTATATACATCGCGTAGGTAAGCCGCGAAACGGAGATTTATATAATTAGATATTACTTTTTCTTACCTTCAGTAATCGAAAGTTATTATTACTGTGCTTTCACACCAGATTTTTGTGTAGACATGTATTTAGTTTCCGACAGTACGTTACATTCGATTTTCAAAATGCAAAATTTATAAGTATGGGAAAATATTTATAAATATTTTGTTACCATAGCAACAGGGGCGCCGGAACGAATTTGAATCAGGGGGGGGCAAAAAATTTTTTTTAGAAAATTAAAATAATTTAATATGTGTAAATAGTATAAAACAAAGAAACAAATCTATTATAAAACTTTAAAAATTTTAAATAAAATCTACAATTTTAATAAAATTAAAATTTTTAAAAAAATTTGCTAGTGGTTTTATCAAAAATTTGGAAAAAAATGAATTTTTTACTCTTAATTTTTTTAATTTAGAAGATATTATTTTTCAAAAGTAAAAAATATATCATTTTAAAAAATAAATGAAATAAAAAAAAATTTTGCCCCCCTCTGCCCCTCCCTGTGGGATGCCAGGGGGGGCAATGTACCTTGCCCCCCCCCCAGTTCCGAGCATATGCATAGCAACCATTTCTTCAATCTTTTCTATAAAGTACAAGAGTACATAGGTCCATGTCTCAAGGGAGATATTATCTTCTTATGGGCACAGGTCATGTAGGCATTGCAGGCAATTGTACGGCTGATCAAGCAGCGAAGATAGGGGCTCAAAACCAACTATAGATAAGTATACTGCAAGCTATCCAGATCTGAAGTCTGTGGTCAGAGAAGGAATCCAAAGAAATGGGAAGAGGAGTGGGAGAATGCTGTGACAGGGCACCTGAAGAGGATCATGCCAACATTAGAAAGAAGAAAGGTTTACTACTATCAGCTGAATCGACGTGAACAAGTAGTCTTCACAAGATTGCAAAATCGAGGTCACACTCGGATTACGCATTCGTTTTTGTTTAGGAAAGCCGAACCACCGGTCTGCGACCAGCGGCGTAACCAGCCTTTGAGGGCGGGGGGGGGCGAAGCTCAACTAGGGCGCCGATTTTCCAGGGGCTCCGCCCCCTGGACCCCTTGCTCGCCTTCGGCGAGCAATTGCCGCCTTCGGCGGGCAAATTTCTTGGGAACTGTAATTTCCTCATAAATTTGTAAAACAAATGAATTTGTTTATATTTACATGCTTTTTAATGACACTCGTATGATTTTGTTTTGATTTTTTCTTGCTTTTTACGGAAAATGTCGTTTTCTTTCTATGATTATTTCAAAAAACTATTCAGTTTTCGGAAAATATCAAAGAATAAAACTTTTTAAAATTGAGTATTTTATCATAATATAACAAAAAAATTCGAAAATTTTGGTAGTTTCGGAAAAAAAAAACTTATTAGTAAAGCATTTATTTCCTGCACTATTTACTCCAAAAGTTGATATAAATCTACAATTCTAGTGTAAGGAGCATTTACCAAATTTTATCGATCTTAATGCTTTGGTTTTAAGCAATCGTGTTCACACACACACACCCAGACGTAAATTCCAAAAGAACATACGAGAAAGTCTCGGGGAAGTCATTCCCCATTTTTTTTTAACACACACTTTTTTCCCATTCACACTCACACTCACACACACATGCACACAGTCTTTTCGGCAACTTAGGCCATATAAGACTTTGACTTTGAAATTCGGTATCCAAATGGCTTAAATAAAATCATCAGACTGCCTGGGATCCGAACCCCGATTAGAGCCCCGCACGGGTACGGGCTGGCCCGTAGGCCGCCGCCCACCCGGCCCGCGGAGGGCCGGGCGGGCTTTGGAGGCCATGAAAAAATTACGGGCGGGTACGGGCGGGTAGCAAGTCTAAATAAACGGTTTCTGGCGGACGGGCATGCAAATGAAATTTGTCTTTAAAACTTGCTAGACACTTCGTTCATTCATTCACTAAATCTCGGGCGGGAATGGGCGGGTTTGTGAAAATTCCGGCAGCACTGGCAGGCGGGCCTGAAGAATGGTAAAAAAGCCCTTTCATTTTGAGAAAATCGAAAAAACTGAAAAACTACATCAGTAAAATACTATACTTTTTGGCCGATTTTGATTAAAAGCTTATTTTCACGTTCCCGGGGGTGTTTAATTTAAATATAACATTTCAGTTTCCCTTATACTAAATTCCTTCAAGGTTAAAAAAAAGTTGAATTTCAAAAAATTAAATATTAAGGCTTATACGTAAATCTTGAGTAAATCTCCACAGGCATAAAAACATCAAATTAAGGCTTATATATTGCAAAATAAAAATTTAATTATAAAGCCTCTATATACGTTATTTATTATTAATTAAATTTATTTAAAATAGTAGAATTCAAGTTGTAATATAATTTTTAAAAGAAAACAATCAATTTTTTAAGACAATCGATGAAAAGAATATGATAAAATCACATACGCTGGGCTATATTTTAGAGGCCGTAGGGGCGCCTATGTTGGTTTCGGGGGCGCCATTCGATGCGCAACCCTCGCCCCCCCCCCCCCCCCCCTGGTTACGCCACTGTCTGCGACGCGTTCAACCCTTTCAACAGTAAAAGCAATATCTTCGTGAAGATTGTAGCCAAAATATGATGCGCAAAGGAGGAAGTTCAATCTGCAGATAAATTTAAAGAGACTTTAAAAATCTTAAAACGACCTAATTAAACTCTTTAAATTTTAAAAGACATTAATATCTATGAGAAAATTTGAGTTGTTTTGTGGTATTTAATTTTATTGTAATCTATTTGTATTTCTTTTTTTTTTTTTCTACTTGTATAAAGGCAAAAGGCCTGAGTTGTTGAAAAGCCTTGTTATATATAAATAAATAATAATAAGAGTAAGGATTCTCAGAATATTTCAATGGCAAATTGAGAATATATTGTACATTTTAAAGAGCATCTAAAAAATAATTGATTTTTGAATTTTAATCAAAATCGTTCGAGCGACTTTTGGAAAAAATCGAAAAAAAATCATTGTATGGTTTTATGAAACCATGATGCAAGTGAAACTTTTTTCGGATTGTAGGCGTTTAACTGAAAGTTTTAGAAAATTGTTCAATTAAGGGTATTCTTCTTCTTCTTCTTCTTTTCGCTGTGGCTTAATCCCTATTTTTTTTTTTTTTTCTAGGGGTCGCTCATTTTTATTTTCCCTCTCCACAATGTCCTATCCTGCGCATCCTCAAACTCCAATCCCTTCTGCCTGCAGCCCTCAGTCACACAGTCCATCCATCTTCTTTGGGCCTACCCCTTGGTCTCTTTCCACATTCAAATTCAACATTCTCTTCCCCACATATTCCTCTTCTCTTCTCATCACATGACCAAACCATCTCAGCCTACTTTCCTGATCTTTTTGGATACTCCACCACCCCTGCCATTTCTGGATCTTCTCATTTCCTCACTCTATCCCTCTTTGTTTTTCCCAATGCCCATCTCACCATTCTCGTTCAATTTATGGTATTAAAAAATCGCGTTTTTAATCTTAACTTAATAATTGGAAAGTGATGAATGATAATGGTAAATCAATACAGGCATATTAAAAGCTGTGAATGATATTTATTTGGTAAATTGCCGCCGCCTCGCCGAAGGCGGGCGGCGCGTCTAGCCGGGGGCTTTGCCTCCCTGACCCCCACCTACTACTTCCGGGCCCACCTTCGAGCTCCGGCGGACCCCTCGCCTTTTCGTAATTATGGGAAACTGGCTGGCTCCGGGATCATTTTAAATTATTTTAAAAAATTATATTTTATCACCTAAAAAATTGAATTATTAAATCTCACAATTATTTTTTTATAATTCGTTATATATATTAAATTTCAACTTTCTTATTTTTGTCCCAAGCACATTAAAGAAGCAATAAAAAATCTCAAAAATAAAAAAAGCCCCTGGTCCAGACGGAATTTTACCCCTTCATTAAAGCCCTACCCGGAAAAGCCATCATTTGCACCACTAGCATTATTCAGGCCATAATAAATCAAAACTATTTCCCCAAAATATGGAAGATAGGAGAAATCATCCCAATACCCAAAGCTGGGAAGAGTCCACATGACCCTAAAAACTACCGCCCAATTTGTTTACTATCAATACTTGGCAAAATAGCTGAACGGACGTGTTTATTAGACTGGCTCCACAAAGAAATAGACAGACTAGACATCATTCCCAACCTTCAATTTGGATTCTAGGAAATATCACTCCACAATAGACCAAATTACCAGAGTCAATAGATATTATATAGAGCAAAAAAGCTAAAATATAAAAATCTTGCACTGGCGCACAGCACACAACTTTCTTCTCTTACCTTTGGTAATCGAAACTTGTGTACTGTGCTTGTCACACCAGATTTTTTTGTCGACATGTATTTAGTTCCCGACAGTACGGAACATTTGAAATTCAGATAAAATTTATAAGTATGGGAAAATATTTATATTTTGTTACCATGGCAACCATTTCTCCTATCTTCCCTTAAAATAAGAGTAAAGTGGTCTTCAGAAGTTTCAATCGCAAAATGAGAATATACATTTTAAAGAGCATCTAAAAATAATTGATTTTTGAATTTAAAAAAATCGTTGAGGAAATTCTTGAGAAAATCGAAAAAACTAAAAAAATACATCAGGTAAAATACTAGTACTCTTTGCCGATTTTGATTAAAAGCTTATTTTTCTCATCCAGGAGGTAAGTTAACTTCAAATATAAAATTTCAGCCTCATAGCTCACCCCTTCATGCTTAAAAATTGAACACAGACACACCCACCCACCCACACACAACGGCCCACCCAATAATAATAAGGGATAGATCATAAGTCACTAGTGAAAACCACTTTTTTGGATTCAGGGGACCCCAAAACGTGTATATCCTCAAATCTCGACATGAATTTTTGATTATTAATTAATATTTTTATATATATTACATATAACATAGGTAAGAGAAAGTAAAAAGGCAACAGGGATGATTCTCCTAGATGTCAAACAGGCTTTTGACCAAGTTTGGCATCAAGGGCTGATCTTTAAACTTTTAAAATCCGGCATCTCAAGATCACTAATTGAAACCCTAATGAGTTGGCTCCAAGACAGGCAATTTTATGTAAAAATAAAAAACCACAAGTCACAGACAAGACCAAGTTACTCAGGTGTGCCTCAAGGATTTACGGGTAGCGGGCTGTAAATCCCTGCTTGATGGCTGGAATTTTCGGCTTAAGGGTGAGGAGCGACCCTTCCCACGCGAGCTCTAGGTGGTAGATGCAAATCGCCCGGATGAGACACCACCACTTGGCTAATGGGCACTTTAAGAATGGTTATCTGGTTACTAATGCCTTTGATCCATGTTTCTGGTGTCTATGCTAGTCATAGCGTAGATACAGGCTCTGGCCAGGAATTCCGGCTCTCTTCTTTCTCTTCTTCTCTTCTCTTCATTCTCCTCCGCCTTTCCTTCTCCCTTAACCCAAAATCCATCCAGCCAATCCAGCAACTTTTCCCTTACTTCCATAAAAAAAAAAAAACCAAATTAACAATATCCTCATGGAATCAGCGAGAGTAAAATATTCCGGAGTTAAACTAGCCTCCCGTTCGGATCTCCGGGTGGAGGCTACTCCCGCGGGTTCTATGAGGAAAAATCCTCTTAAATTTCCAAACAAGGATTTCACAATTCAGTTCACCAATATTCGAGGACTGAACTCAAACCTTAATGCCGTCCACCACCATCTCGAACGAGTCAATCCCCAAATTCTTGTTCTTGGAGAAACCCAGATTTCAACAACCAACTCAGGAGCCCCTCACCTTAATTACCCTAACTACCATATCCTTGATAAGTTTCGCTTTAAGGGAGGCATCTGCGCCTATGTAAGATCAGATGTTTCCTGTAGGAGAATACATGAACTCGAGTCTAACGATTTCGATATACTATGGCTCAAAATCTCAGCCAAATCATCGAATCATTTCCTATGCTGTATCTATCGTTCCCCCAACGCTAGCAACCATACTTACTTTTTCGACCATCTCACAGAATGTGTCAATACTATCCAAACCAAATTCCCGTCAAATGAAATCTCCTTCCTAGGAGATTTTAACGTTCACCACAAAGATTGGCTGAAATACTCGGGCACCACCGATGCTGCAGGGAGGGCAGCCAAGAATTTTTGCGATTCTTGCGACCTCACCCAAATCATTGGTGAACCCACACGTGTTCCAGACAATCCAACACATGCCCCCCATCTTCTAGACCTATTTATTACCTCCAACCCACACTCTTACTTCCCTTCAGTAGCCCCCCCCTCTTGGCACTTCCGACCACTCCCTTGTCACGGTAGTATTCAAGACATCTCCCACTAACCATCTCAAACGCATCCCTCCTCGGAAAATTTGGCAATTCCACTCAGCCCAATGGGATGACCTAAGAATCTTCTATTCGTCTTTTCCATGGAATGACTACTGCTTCAACGGAACCAATGCTTCTCAGGCGGCTGACTCTATCACAGAAGCCATAATCATGGGTATGGAAATGTACGTACCCTTTAAAATATATCAAAAGGGAAAAAAATCCAAACCATGGTTTAATGTCCAATGTGTGAAAGCCACTAGCGCCAAAAATCAAGCATATGAGAACTGGAAACTGTCTCATGATCCGTTGGAGTGGGATAGATTTCGTAAGGCCAGAGCCCAATGTCAGAAGACCATCAACGAGGCTAAAAGGACCTTCGAGCAGAGGAAATGCGACCAATTGGCATCCTGCCCAAATGGTAGTCGACGCTTCTGGTCTTTGGCCAAGGCAGTAGGCCGTAACTTTTCCTCATCTTCATTTCCACCTCTTAATTTGCCTGATGGTAAAATTGCCACTACCCCATTTGAAAAAGCCCAAATCTTTGCTTCTCTCTTCGCGTCCAATTCTACTATTGACGATAAAGCCAATAGTCGCGATCCTCCGACCCAGCATTCCAATAAAATTTCAATGAATAAAATTCATTTTAGGGATAAACTAATTAAAAAGGTTATTAAGGAGCTAGTAATCGACAAATCCCCAGGCCCTGACGGTATTCCCCCCATCGTCATTAAAAAATGTTCCCCTGAATTGGTCCCAATATTATCCAGGTTGTTCAACCTCTCATTTTCCTCGGGAAATTTTCCCGACTCTTGGAAATTGGCGAATATTCAACCCATTCCCAAAAAAGGTGACTCCTCTCTTCCCAGCAACTATCGCCCAATCGCAATAACCTCCATACTATCCAAAATTATGGAAAAAGCCCTCAACATTCAAATTTTAAATCATCTGGAACATTGCGGAATGATGAATGATAGGCAATATGGTTTCAGGCATGCTCGTTCGACTGGGGATATTTTGAGCTTTGTCACACACCTCTGGAACAAAGCCATGGAAATGAAAGGGGAAACTATTGCAGTTGCTCTTGACATTTCGAAGGCTTTCGATCAGGTATGGCATAAAAATCTTTATGCTAAACTTCCATCTTTTGGCCTATCCTCTGAGCTGTGCCAGTGGATCAAGAGCTTTCTAACGGAGCGAAAGATCTCGGTTGTAGTCGACGGTGTGTCTTCTATTCCGCATTCAATCAACGCAGGTGTTCCCCAGGGTTCTGTCCTCTCTCCCACCCTATTCCTTATGTACATTAACGATCTCATGGGAGTAACCTCCAACCCAATTCATTGCTTTGCTGATGACAGTACCCTGCACTCAGTCAGGACTGGTGAAACCTCATCCACTGGTCGTCTGGGGGCTGTGTCGTCGATAAATGATGATCTTGGTCTCTTGGAGGAATGGGGAAACCTCAATCAAGTAAAATTCAATTCCCAAAAAACCCAATGTTGTTTAATTTCTAGACAAAAAAATAGGATTTGCCCTCCCCTTATTTACAGCAATAATAGTCTCGAGTTCAAAGATTCATTTTCTGTTCTGGGAGTGACAGTTACATCTGATCTCTCCTGGAGCAACCACATCTCTTCTGTGGTTAAATCTACCGCAAGGAAATTGGGTTTCCTATTCAAAACGAAGCGTTACTTTTCCTCCCAACAACTCCTAATCCTCTATAAAGCCCAAATTCGGCCGTGTCTTGAATATTGTTCCCACCTTTGGCGAGGGGCGTCGAAAGACGCTCTCTCCTCCTTGGAAGCCATACAGAGGCGTGCAATTAGACTGATAGGTGATTCTACCCTTACTGCATCCTTACAGTCACTAGATCATAGAAGAAGAGTATCTGCACTATCTCTCTTCTACAGGTATTACCATGGTCAATGCTCTGCCGAATTAAAATCAATTATCCCACCCAATGCAACATATTCACGGAACACAAGAGAGGCATCTTCCCAGCATCCCTATGCTGTTCAGATCACGACTAACAGAACAAAACAATTTCATTCTTCCTTTGTCCCCATGACCTCCCGTGATTGGAACAAGCTCCCTGCGTCTATCTTCCCCAAAACCTACAATCTTCAGACTTTCAAGTCTAACCTCAACAGGCATCTTCTCAGTTCCCGCAGTTGAGTTTCCCCTTTATGCTTCTCCTTTTGTTTTTATTTTCTTCCTGGCTGCATGTGACTATTGGTCATTATAGGTCTTCGGACCTTATGCACCCATTCCAAAAAAAAAAAAAAAAAAAAAAAAAATATTTGTTATTTAAGATTTTGAGGGGAGTGATACATTGGATAATAAAAATTTTAAATGCTTGGTCAACCGAATTGAAAACTATGCCAAAGCCATCATCAAGAACCTCACTTATTGGAAACGGACAATAAACCCCACCAAGTCAGAAGCCATCTTGTTCACTAAATAAAATAATATAAAAAAAAATTTAAAAACAACGCTTTTATAAATGTATTAAAAAGAGAAAAATAATTATGTATTATTTCTTTAAAATTATATTAAAATTAATTAAAAATGTATATATGTTACTAAAACTAAAAGCGTTGGGCGCGGGATTTGCAAATTTTAATTGTATAAATAGGCCTATTATATGTTTTATGAATACATTTTCATACCATAGACTTGGCGGGTAGTTAGGCAAAACAGTTTGAAGTGACTCAAATGTACTAGTTAGATTATTTTATTTTATTTTATTTTTTTGATTCATGTATCGGTGAATTAAGGTTAGTTGATCCTCTGCAATGCAAATTGCAAGAGATTGTTAATTTGCGCGCCCAACGCTTTTAGTTTTAGTAACATATATTAATTTTTAATATAATTTTAAAGAAATTATACATAATTATTTTTCTCTTTTTAGTACATTTATAAAAGTGTTGTTTTTAAAATTTTTTTTTATATTATTTTATTTAACTCTTTTTTAGTTTTTGTAATAAAATATTAATACGTATGAGTTATATACATATACACGATACAATAAGACAATTAGTATTTTAAAAGAAGAGAAATTTTTGATTATAAATTTCACCCCCTCTTTTTTTTGATAGGCCGAAATAAATTGACCTACAAAGATGAGACACATCAAATCGGGAGTTACATATGTGTATAAATTTCAAACCTCTAGATTAACTAGAACTGGTCGTAATTTCGATCACTAACTTTGTCGGACCAAACAATGGAAATGTGATTAATTGGCCGCTAATCTCAATTTATTTAATTTTTAATAATTTTGAATAGCACATTTTGTAGAGTCAAGTCTATTTAACACCTCTGCCAATGCTCAAAACTCTAAATTAATTATAAATAGGAGAAATTTTGATTACAAAACTTCCCCCCCACTTTTTTTGATCGGCCGCCATTTTGTAATTACTTCACCTACAAAGATGAGACACATCAAATATTGCATTGTCACGGGAGTTACATACGTGTATAAAATTTCAAAGCTCTAGGTTAAGTAGAACTGGTCGTAATTTCAATCGCTAACTTTGTCGGACCAAACAATGGAAATTGATTAATTGGCCGCTAATCTCAATTTAATTAATTTTTAATTATTTTGAATAGCACATTTTGTAGAGTCAAGTCTATTTAACACCTCTGCCAATGCTCAAAACTCTAACTTAATTATAAATAGGAGAAATTTTGATTACAAAACTTCCCCCCACTTTTTTTGATCGGCCGCCATTTTGTAATTACTTCACCTACAAAGATGAGACACATCAAATATTGCATTGTCACGGGAGTTACATACGTGTATAAAATTTTAAAGCTCTAGGTTAAGTAGAAGTCGTCGAAATTTCGATTTGCAAATTTGTCGGAAAAACAGGAAAGCAAGTTAATAAAAGCGTTGTAAAAAAGGAAATATCTGCATACCACGGTCAAAATCGGAGAATGCCACCTCAAATGGAGTCCAACAGTCCGGTATCTAGGGCTAAGATTTGATAGAAGACATAATTGGTATGCCCTAGACATGGGTCGATACGCGATTTTGCTGTACCAGGTACTCGCTGTTACAGGTACTTGTTCATACCCGATATTTTTATCAGATATTTTTGTACCCGATACAGATTTCACTCAGCAACGCTAACTTCACATAAATACAAGTAACAGATTCGATACGTAGTATGAAATGTCATTTTACTAGAGACTAAATTAACATTTTTCAAAGTTTTTTTCCCCTGTATTTATAAATATTCTTGACTTGAAAAATCAAAAACTCATAATTATTCATTACTAAAGAGTTTTCCAAACTGACTGAATTGACATTTTAATGTCTCTAAATTTAAAATGTCATGTTATATACTGCACTAGAAAAATAATAACAAATTTCTTTACTAGTGAAAGAAATTTAATTTATTGAAGTTCATTATGTTTTTAAATTCACAGTTACTTGTATTTTTACTTTTTAATTAAGAGGGTTTAAATTAGTTACTTGTATTTTTACTTTTTAATTAATGTTTTTAAATAAAAAAGTTTCAAAGTAAAAAAAACATAACTTATTAATTAAAAAAAAATTTTTTTTTTTTTCATTTCTCCTCTCTTAAATTAAAGAAAAGAGAAATAATATATTAGTAATAATTAGATTTGTATTTAATTATTATGGGGCCTAGTGAGAAAAGTAGAGTAAAAAATGTAAAAATGATTCGGAATGACGTTCGAAAAGCGCGCCAGAGCTAGCGAAATTGCCCTGTCAGGAGAGGAGAGACGGGGCGGGGCGTCGCGAGTTGAGGGTCGCAAGAGAGAAGGAATGAGAGAACAGGCGAAACGAAAACTGTATCGGGTAAAGAAGCGACGCTCTAAAGTGAAAAGCAAGTATTTGATCAATGCGCAAGCGCGAGAAACCCAGTACGAGTCTAGTGGAGTATGCCTGAGTAGCTGTTACTCAATTACCTGATATTTTTTGCTCGCACCCATTATGACTATCTGTTACTTTTTCATACCTGATACAAAATATCAGATTGATACAGTATCACCCATGTCTAGTATGCCCATTGCAAAACAGCCGCAACAAATGGAAGAACAGCAAAAAAAGTACTCTGGCCTCTATTAAACAGAAACAGTTGTCTTCCAATAGATCATAAAATACTTCTCTACAAATCAATAGTCAGACCCCGCATCAGCTATGGACATGGGCGTAACTAGAGAATCTGGCTGGGGGGGGGCATGGGACCAGCCATCCTCGCTGGGGGGGGAGGGACAATCCGGGGGGGGGCATGGGATCAGCCATCCTCGCTGGGGGGGGGGGCATGAGACCAGATAACCTCGGTGGGCGAGTCATTCCACGTCAAATCGATACACTTTTTAACCTCACCATCTCAGATTATAGAGAAAAATTAATTAAAACAACCCTTGCGTTAGTTTTTTGTCATAATTGGGAAACATTATACAGGCTAACAGTGATTTTGGTGCCGGGGGTATTTTGAGCTGATCTCTGAGTATATGCGACGTCTTTTTTCCAAAAATGCCGTCCGTTTTGCTCGAATAGCTCTAGTTTTAGAGATATCAGAGGCGTACCGAGGCAGTTGGGGGCCTGGGGCGGAACTAGAAGAGAGGGGGCCTTATATTGAATTTTTTTTTTTTTTGGGGGGGTGGTCATCTTTAAATATCCCTCTCCTCCATACACAAAAACATTTTTAAAATACCGTATATCCCTGAACCCCAAGGGGTAATTTTCAATAAATTTTGTTTTTTTTAATCTAAATTTTCCCATTTTTACTTGAGCCCCAAGGGCCCCGGGGCCTCTCAAAGAGAAATTTTCAATAAATTTTGTTTTTGTTTTTTTGTCTAAATTTTCCCATTTTTACTTGAGCCCTGAGGGCCCCGGGGCCTCTCAAATAGAAATTTTCAATAAATTTTGTTTTTTTTATAAATATATGGGGGCCTATGCCGGCTCGGGGCCTGGGGCGGACCGCCCCCTCGCCCCCCCCTCGGTACGCCACTGAGAGATATAGAGAATATAACGTTTTAAAAGAAATTCTGCTCTAAAGTGGCTCTTATTTTGAGTTTCAGATTTTTTTATGGTGTTTTCTCTTAAAAATATACAGGTAGCTAAGATACCTAGAAAATCTAGAGATTCTGCCCAATCAGAAGTGATTTAGTGGTGCAAAACACGGCTAAAAGTTGAAAAAATTCAATTTTTCCAGCCATCATTCATTCGTGCCAATCGGTTAATTATTAACGAAATTATAAACAAAATAGTTAATCTACAAATCAAAGATAAGAAAATTTTATGGTTAAGATGGTGTTTTGCTTAGAAGAATTCTTGGGTGTAGTGTTATAGCGCTGAAATAACAAGTTTATAATTTCTTTAACAATTAACCGATTTGCACAAAGGAATGATTTCTGGAAAGCTAAAGAGTTACAGAATATCGTACATATATGTTTTTTGCATTCAGAGATGTTAAAAAAATTGTAGGGTTGTCTAAAGTTAAGAAAAACTGGAAAAATTGAATTTTTTTCAACTTTTAGCCGTGTTTTGCACCACTAAATCACTTCTGATTGGGCAAAATCTCTAGATTTTCTAGGTATCTTAGCTACCTGTATATTTTTAAGAGAAAACACCATAAAAAAAAATCTAGAAAACTCAAAATAAGAGCCACTTTAGAGCAGAATTTCAATTAAAACGTTATATTCTCTATATCTCTAAAACTAGAGATATTCGAGCAAAATGGACGGCATTTTTGGAAAAAGCACGTCGCATATACTCAGAGATCAGCTCAAAATACCCCCCGGCACCAAAATCACTGTTAGCCTGTGCAGAGGCGTACATGTACGCAGAGGCAGTTGGGGGCCTGGGGCGGCACTAGAAGAAAGGGGGCCTTATATTGAATTTTTTTTTTTTTTGGGGGGGTGCTCATCTTTAAATATCCCTCTCCTCCATACACAAAAATATTTTTAAAATACCGTATATCCCTGAACCCCAAGGCCCCGGGGCCTCTCAAAGAGAAATTTTGTTTTTTTTTTCTAAATTTTTCCGTTTTTACTTGAGCCCTGAGGCCCCGGGGCCTATTTAAAGAGAAATTTTCATTAAATTTTCTTTTTTTTTAATCAAAATTTTCCCATTTTTACTTGGTTCTGAGGGCCCCGTGGCCTCTCGAAGGGAAATTTTTATTAAATTTTGTTTTTTTTTTATCTAAATTTTTCCGTTTTTACTTGTCTCTGAGGGCCCCGGGGCCTCTCAAAGGGAAATATTTAATTTTTTTTTTATATATATATGAGGTCCTATGCCGGCTCGGGGCATGGGGCGGACCTCCCCCTCCGCCCTCCTCCCCCCTCGGTACGCCACTGAGCCTGTGAAATTTTTCCCAATTATGACAAAAAACTAACGCAATGGTTGTTTTAAATAATTTTTCTATGATCCCATCATGATCCCTCGATGAAACTTAGTTTTATCTTTTAACCTTTAAGCAAGGACCATTTTAGAATTTTTTCAAAATTTTCGAAGTGGTACTTTTTGAGAAAAATTAATTTAAATTTTTGATTTTGAAATTAAAAATTTTTTTTATTACCACCCCAGGTGTGTTGTATATCAGTGGAAAGGGTGTCTAAAAAGCTGTAAAATGACACCTCATTCATCTCTCTATCTCATCTCTAAGTGATTTCATAGCAATTTAAATAGATGTGGTTAGGTCGATTTTTTGCCATTTTTGCCAAATTTAACCCGCCATATTTCTTAAACGAGTTGAGATATCAAGTTGAAATTGGGGCTTTTTCTTAGTCTCTATTGACTCTACCTATGACCCAAATTTCATACAAATCTGAGATGGTGATGTTAAAAAGTGTATCGATTTGACGTGGAAAGAATGACTCGGGCCTGGAAAGCCCCATATTTTCTCAATTTTTCTTGGGGCAAAGATCTTTCTGGGGGGGCCACGAGCCTTCTAGGGGGGGCCAGGCCCCCCCCGGGACCCCCCTAGTTACGCCCATGGCTATGGAGCCCCAATCTGTTTCAACTCAGCCTCCACCTCAAGCATTAAACTACTGAAAAGAGTTCAGACTACTACTCTCCGGCAAATTGCCAATCCACCACCCGGCATTTCAAACGCCATAATATCTGTTGCCTTAGAAGTGGAAGAATTAGAAGACCATCTAACGAAAATCAACAGCAGACATCAGCAAAAAATAGCACTGCACATCAACCCACTCATGGAAAATATCATCTAGTTAGAAACTAGAAAAATTTTGTTTTTTTTTTGTTAATCTTTTCCTTTCTCTTTTAATTAATATTTAAAAAATATCTTAGGTTTTTTTGAAAATTTTTCCTAGAAAATTTAAATTTGTCGGAATAAAACAGTACCGTAATAAAATTGAAGAAAAAGGAAAAGAGCACTTGCTCGAAACCTTTGATTGTAATAAACAAATACATTCGCCCAGTGCGAGCACAATGTATACAACAAAATGATCAAATAAATATTATTATTATTATTATTATTCTTATTTTTGTCGTGACGGATTGTGACGTCATGACTTATTGCGTCACGGCACTTGACGTCACGACCTGTAACGCGACATGCTGATAGAAGAGCCAAAAAATTTGGGAGGATATAAAAGTTTCACTTTAAAAACTGAAAAAGTGCTTCAGTAAAGTACTAGTACTCTTTGGTCAAAAACCACATTTTTGGATTCAGGTGACCTCAAAACGTGTATATCCGTCAAAATCTCGACATGAATCGAATACTTTTTTCTCATTCACGCTCACATTCACACAGTCTTTTCGGCAACTCAGGCCATATAAGACTTACGATAACCGTTATTAATTAATATATAATTGGGATCCAGGCATTCTTATTTAAGCCAAATGGACTGCCTGGGGTCCGAACCCGCGACTTTTTGTATACGAGGTTAGCACTCTAACCCCTACACCAAGCCCCGAGGGCGCGCGACTTTGTAGCTAGGTGTGTACTAGGTTTAAACAATACAAATGAAAAAAAAACACGGCCAAGTAGAAAATTATATTGCATTTAACAATTTTGCTATATTAGGTAACAATTTTGTTTTTTACTTTCTCTTACTTCTATGTTAATATTATTATATCGGGGAAATTATTATACAATAATATTAAAGAACACGAGTTTAAACAAAACAAAAACATTTTTTTTTTTAAGTCATTTCGGCTGAAGAGGCCATTTGACTTATATGAATATTTATTATTTATTTAAATTCATGTATCGATGGCTTCCGGCGGGCGTTCAATGGTCTTGTTTTTCGGGGGCCACCTATGCCGATTTTCAGCACCACTTGGCGTTGCTTAACAATGATGATCTTGGTGGCTGTTGTTCTTTCTTCTTGCCAGGCCCGCCGGCAAAAACGTTATTTATTTTCCATAAATCAACTACAATAAGAATGATCCATTATGCCCTCTCACTACTGACGTCATCCGTCTCGTCACCTTCCCAACACTCCTCCCTTTTTATGGAGAGTACCGTTGGGTAGGCTTTGGGATACGGGAACTTCTTCGTACTGGTTGGTTCGCCGAAGATGCTGTTCGCGGTGGGGTTGGCGGAACCGACCTACTTGGTGAAGTGCCTGGACCTTGCAGGGCTTGGTTTTCCTCATTCTCGGTTTCGGGGGCCCCCTCTCCTTGCTCCCCTGGCTCATATAGAGGAACTTCTGAAAAAGTGTCCAGCATGTTTTTCACATCCCCTGTACGTCCTCGGGGTCTGCATATCGTCTTCTAAGATGATTGATGTGTCTTGTCCCTCCTTTGGTCCCTCTAAAATTTTTTGCGAAGATTAAGTCTCCCGGCTGTAAAATCCGGACTCGAGTCCTCAGCTTCTCGTCATCCTCTTGACTGGACGATGTTTTCATTAGGTCGAGCGGATTACGAATTTTCCTCCCTAGAAACCATTCGGAGGACGATTTTCCCTCAGGTAGTGAAGGAATTGGCGTCAGCTGGTGATTTCCGGCCATTTTGAATAAGAATCTACAACTACGAGAAAAATTTTTCCTTTGTAAGGGCCCCCAAAATCTATATGTACGCGCGCCAATGGCCACTTTATTATATCGGGGAAATTATTATTATCAATATTATTCGGCCATCCATCTAGAATATATCCGTGAACCTTTTGTAAGAGAGTATCTTTTCGAGTTTCTTCTGCTATTTGCTTAGACGTGACTGGTAGTCTTTACACGGACTCTACCAGGAAGGATACATCGTATATCCGATTCCTGAAATATCGCGGATATCACCACATCTTCGTTTATTTCTTCGGTTTTATTCTGTTCAATCAATCTGGATAAAGCATCAGCTTGTCCGAACTTAATTGTCGATACATATTGGATTTTAAAATCATGAGCGAGTAAAATTATCGCCCATCGCTGCAATCTATTTGCTGTATAAATCGGAATTCCCTTCTTCCAACGAAAAATTGACACCAACGGTTGATGATCTGTTAGAAGTGTAAATTTCCTTCCAAACAAAATTTATGAAATTTCTTTATAGCGAAAACGAGGGCTAAACCTTCTTTTTCGAAATGAGCGTATTTCTTTTCAGCCGGTGTTAGTGTTCTGGAACAATGGGCAATAGCCTTTTCTGAACCATCCGGGAATACGTGGATAATTACTCCTCCGATTGCATATTCTGAAGCATCCGCTGCCACTTTTATTTCCAAATTCGTGTTAAAATGAATAAGTAAAAGAGGTGATTTTAAAATAGTTTTAATTCTTTCAAAACAATCCTGACATTCTTTAGTCCAAGTCTATTTTGCATCTTTCCTCAATAGTGAGTCGAGCGGCGGTCTTAAACGATATAACTCTTTAATAAAAGTTCCGTAATAATTTATCATCCCAAGTAATGATTTCAATTCTTTAGTATTCTTAGGGGGTGGCATTTTTACAATGCTTTCGACTTTCTCTGGATCTGGTCGGCGTCCTTTTTCATCTATTATCATTCCGAGATACTTTATTTCTCTCATTTCGAAATCACATTTTTCTAGGTTTATATGGAATCCAAAATCTTCGATTCTCTTAAGTACGGCGAAAAGATTCTTTTTATGATCTTCTTGATTACTTCCCATAACCAATATGTCGTCTAAATATGCTACTCTTCCTTCTAAGCCTGTTATCATAGAATCCATCACCTGTTGGAAGATTGCAGGTGTCGATTTAACGCCAAATGGTAGTCGATTAAACACAAATAGTCCACGGTGCGTACTTATAGTTAATAATTCCTTTGATTCTTCTGAAACTTCTATGTGAAGATATGCTTCGGCTAGGTCAATCTTTGAATAAATTTTCCCATTATTTAATTTTGCAAAAATTTCTTCGGCTGACGGTAATGGAAATTGGTGAAGATGAAGAGCGTCGTTCAATCCTGTTGAATAATCTGCACACAGTCTAATTTTTCCATTTGGTTTCTTTACAGCCACAATTGGTGCCGCCCATTCTGAATAATCCACACGAGAGATAATTTTTTCATGTTCGAGTCTATCAATTTATTTATTTATCTGTTCGATTGCGGCCATTGCTACTGGTGTTTTCGGATTAAATTTTGGTTGAGCACCTTCTTTCAAAATTAACTTTGCTTTTGCTTTTGTGCAATGTCCTAAGCTCTTATCAAAAACTTTCGGAAATTTGTTGATCGTTAAATTTTCCTTTCTCATGAACTTTACTTTTATTATTTTTAAAACAAAATCCTTCTTTGTGACCTATCTTATTGCATTTTTGACATTTATGATTTGAAAATTTACAATAAGATACATAATGGTCTCCCCCGTATTTCCAACATGAATTTGGGAGTTTCTTAAAAGATTGTGCGTTATTACTTAGGCCTACTTGGTAAGATTTTTTATTTTTTTGTTGGTTTTGTCTTTGAAACGATTGATTAATTGCGTTTACATTACTTGATGTTCCTTGTTGAATCATTTTCGAATCGTTTTTAATTGTGCTAAATCTCTTACATTCTTGAATTGCTTCGTCCAGCGTGAGTTTTGGTTTTTCATCCATTTTAGCGATGATTCGTGTCCTAATTTCCCCGTCGTCTGGTGCTTGGAGTCCACAAGTAAAAATAAGGCATTTGAATTCATCTATAGACATAGAAGTAAAATTAATATTTTCACATGCTGCGTTTACCTTGGATCCAAACGTGTCGAAATCCTCTGTTGATTTTTTAATCAATTTCATACAATTGTATCTTTCGTTGAAAATGGATATGTTTTTCCCAAAATTCTTCTTCAACAGCTTAATAGTTTCTTCTAGATTTAAGTCTCTTGGTTTCCTAGGCAACAGTAAATTTGTATATCTTTTAAACACAGTATTGCTTAATTTAGATATAATTAGTCGTACTTTTGGAGCTTCACTAAGGTCTGCTATCTATCTTTATGATAGGTTCGACTCTTTGGAACCAATTTTCAAAATAGTCGTCGTAGTTGGGGTTATAATTAAATTCACTAATTCGTGAAGATAAAAGATTTATCCCCTGCTGTTCACTTTTAATTGACGATTCGCTCTGGCTTTTATATATGTCTCCAAGGAGCTTTTGGATATCTTCTAAAGAAAACGTAGCCATTTTACTTACAAAATTCTCAAATCCTCGTCGCCACTTTATTATATCGGGGAAATTATTATAATATTAAAGAACGCGAGTTTAAACAAAACAAAAACGTTATTTATTTTTCATAAATCAACAACAATAAGAATGATCCATTATGCCCTCTAACTAGTGACGTCATCCTTCTCGTCACCTTCCCAACAAATATAGGGTCTATATATAGAAACTATTGGATTCATGTCAAAAATTCGATGTCGAGATTTTGATGGATATACACGTTTTGAGGTCCCCTAAATACAAAAAAGTACTTTTCGCAACATGGTTTGTCTGTCTGTGTGTGTGTGACTCAGAAAAAAAAATATATTCCCCATGTTTATAAATCTTATTACATCTTGAATTCTAATATATCGGCGGAAACTAAACATGTGTCGACACGAAAAATCTGGTGGGATAAGCACAGAACACAACTTTCTCTTACCTTCGAAAGCTGTGCGAAAGGCACACCAGATTTTTTAATTTATTCCCCCAGTTTCCAAATGGTAAAGGTAATAATTAGTATAGTAATAATGACTTTAATTGAACAAATAACAAGATTTAGGCATAAATTTGAATTGGATTAAAATTTTAAATCATTGTCAATGATTTGACATTTACCTATGTGAATTGGATGTTTTATGTCCATATCAACATCTTGGTAAGCAATCTCCTCTAGCATTTGAGACATTTTCATTTATAAAATGCAGTAATATTTGAGAATAAATTGAATTTAGTAAATTAATATAAAACAAAAGAGAAAAGAATAAAAGTTAAAGATAACAATTACACAGATAATCAGGCAACAGGAACTAGAACTCTACCGAACTCTACTGCGCATGCGCACAGCCGGGAACCAGGGAATCTGAGTTGGCAAGTTTTATCCCGCCGAGTATAATACACTGTTTTATACATGTATAAAACTATTGCGGATAAAACTAGGCTGATGTATTAAACTGTAAAAAACCAACCCCCCTGAAAAACAGCTTAAAAGCTTCTTTTTTTTCATTTTTTTAAAATGTTTTAGAGCATCGACGATGTTGTTTGCTTTTTATTTAGTAAATAATATAATCAAAATGTTCATAAAATAATTGAAAAATGAAATTCAAAAAATTAAATATGGAAACCTAACCTACAGCTGTCAATTCATTTCTAAGTATATTTATTATTTTCTTTAATTAATTAATATCAGATAATTAAATTTAGTTTGCTTTTATTTTTTTAGGTTTCTGATATGGAACTAAACATATGGAAAATTAATTTTAGAATATATATGGCCGGAAAAGTGGGATGTGACAGGTGTGGCAAATCTAATCAAAAGTGTGATATTTGTTTTGGTTTCTATAATAGAAAAAGAAGAACTATACTACTGCTTTTAATTTTATCTTAATTTGTTCTTTCAAGATGCATTTTTATATGGTTAACAAGTTGAGAAATCTCAACTTGGCCCTGGCGGGCGGCGTCTCGGGACGTGATCAGTAGTTTTCCTCTTAATTTTAAAGCCCATATTATTTTTGCCTAAATGAAAATACACTGAATCGAGTTTAAAATTTGAGTAAACCCCCTGCCCGGCATGTGGGTTTTGAAGGCCATGAAAAAATTACGGGCGGGTAGCAAGTCTAAATTTTCCTTTAATAAACTGATTCCGGCCAACGGGCATGCAAATGAAATCAGGCGGACAGGGACCTATTAAAAAAATCAACAATTTTAAAATACAAATTTCGGGGGTGGGGCAATTGCACAATAAATCTTTAAACTTTTAAACCCCTTGATATATATTCATTCAAGAATTTTAAATCCGAAAAAGTAAGTTAATATTTGAAGAAATAGAAGAATAAAAAATTTCGGGGGGGGGGCAATTACAGAAAATTTTTTTAAACTTTTAAACCCCTTGATAGATATTCATTCAAGAATTTTAAATCCGAAAAAGTAAATTAATATTTGAAGAAATAGAAGAATTAAAAATTTCGGGGGGGGGGGGGGCAATTATACAAAAAATCTTTAAACTTTTAAATTCCTTAATAGATATTCATTCAAGAATTTTAAATCCAAAAAAGCATGTTAATATTTGAAGAAATAGAATAATTAAAAATTTCGAGGGGGGGGGGGACCTGCCGAATTTCAAAAAACTCTGAAACAACGATTTTAGATTTTTATCTAAGGAAGGATTTAGTGAAGAAAGCAAATTGCTATCTCTTGTGGTTTAGACATTATTGTAAAATCAAAATTTTTACTTTAAATTGGAGATTTGGGGTACTTAGGGGCCGAATTTCAAAAAAGCCTGTAACAACTAATTTAGATTCTTATCTAAGGAAGGTTTTAAGGCGGGCATACACGGATCAAAATGACCTATTGATATAAGGTTTGTTCGTTTATCGCCCGACGTGGATGGGCACAAGTAGCCCAAGCCCACATTTCCCCAGATACACGCCTTCTCACCCCCTCTCTATGTGAAAACTAACATATAAAACCCAACTCTGTTTGTCTCCTCCCCCCCCTGAAGTTGAACGAGTTTATTATCTGAACGAGTCCGACCAAGAGCTGTTCACTCAAACCACTCAAACAACTCTAGCGCTCTCTGTGATCGTCGCTAGCAAAACTACTACAAGTTTATTCCCTGACTACTGAATTCTCGGCTTCGGTTCGGGTTTCTTCGGTCAGAAAGCCCTTTGGGCAGAGTTGGGTTTTATACACGATTTTGCAGTTTTATACAAAAATCGAGGATAAAACTTGTATAAAACGTATAATATGTATAAAACTTGTATAAAACGTATAATATGTATAAAACTCAAATGCGCATGCGCAAACCCGACGAGAAAGGAAATTCAAAACAAAATCATTTATGACTAGAATGAGTTATATTTTTTATTATTTATAATCTATGTTTATAATATATAAAAACAAATTTTCAAAAATGCCAGGAGGAAGACCACTGATGATTGACATAACTAAATTGATTTGGGTTTAGCTGTGGTTTGTTTGCAAAAATTTTAACTTTTTGACCACAGAATGAATGGCCGAAGCGTTTATTGTTAATACTAACAAATATAAAAGTCTAAATTCTAAATTCAATTCAAATGAGATTGTCACAGATGTAACAACCTTTTTAATCTTAGCTGAATTGTACCTGAAAGCCACAGAATGAGTGGCCGGACTAATGAAACTGCGAAACCCTAAACACCAAAATTCTAAAATTTACCTTTTTAAATAATTTTTATAAAGTTTTTTATAAAAAAATATAAAATAAAAAAAGAAAGAAAAAAAAAATATAAATATATAATGATTGGGATTAAAAGATTAAAAAGCAGGAAATTGTTATTATCTTAGGAATAAATGAGTAAGGCTGTATGCACATTAATCGAGTAAAAACGTTTTCGGCCAAAACGTTTTGCTCGATGTCAACAAACATCGATCGAGCAAAAACGTTTTCGGGCAATACATTTTGTTCGATGATGTCAAATCGTGACCAATTGTGTTTTGTCTCTTCGGTGTGCGTTGACCCATAGAAAAGCATTAAAAAACAGTTTCAGGCAAAAACGTTTTTGCTCGATCGGTGTGCGTTCAGCCTAAAAATAACAAAATATTTTTATGTATATATACAATGCATTTATTTGTTATGTTACAATTATTAAACACTTCACAACCAGTGTACTGTAATACAGGTATTGTTTAAAGTTTGTGTATGCAATACCTTCTTATAATACATTTGGCATGAACTAAACATAAACAAGATTCAGTATATTCATACTTATTATTTTGACATTTAATAATTCTTTTTTGGATAATTTTTTAGAATGGAAGAGAGCAAGTACAGATGCAGCAAATAAAGAGAGGCTTTGGATGCCAAATGCCGAAAAGAAGACGTTCCGGACAAAATTTTATTCGTCCATCCTCAGTCCTGGTAAGCTTATATATAGAACTGAGAGGCTGAGGATGGACGAATAAAATTTTGTCCGGAACGTCTCCTTTTCGGCATCCAAAAGCTCTCTTTATTTATTTATTTAACATCTTTTATTTGCTGCACCTGTACTTGCTCTCATCCATTCCATAAAGATGAGATGCTTTCCAAATGTTTTAATTCAATTTTTTTTTTTTTTTTTTTTTATTAACCATAGAAAAATACCTTTTGAAAGAACAAATTAAGATAAAATTAAAAACAGTAATACAGTTATTTCTTCTTTATCTATTATAGAAACCAAAACAAATATGACTTTTAAATATTTTAAAATCTAGAGATAATAGATTTGCACCACCTGTCAGATTCCACTTTTCGGGCCATATATATTCTAAAATTAGTTTTCCATACGTTTAGTTCCTTGTCAGAAACCTAAAAAAATAAAAGCAAACTAAATTTAATTATTTGATATTAATTAATTAAAGAAAATAATAAATATACTTACAAATGAATTGACAGCTGTAGGTTAGGTTTCCATATTTAATTTTTGAATTTCATTTTTCAATTATTTTATTAACATTTTGATTATATTATTCACTAAATAAAAAGCAAACAACATTGTCAATGCTCTAAAACATTAAAAAATATGACATAAAAGCTTTTAAGCTGTTTTTTCCGGGGGTTGGTTTTTTACATTTTATACATAGGCCTAGTTTTATCCGTGATAGTTTTATACATGTATAAAACCGTGTATTATACACGCCGGGATAAAACCTGCCAACTCTGCCTTTGGGCTCGCAAATTTTTTTTTAAAAGCTACCGAATAGCTTCGAACTGAATGGTTTCTGACCGAAGAAAACCGAACCGAAACGACACTAGTGACAAAACAAATAATTCGCCACTACACGAGTAACGAAACAAATAGCGCGCGCAAATGAAAAGAACGAAAGAATCATTGACTTTGAACCTCCCTGCTTTGAACTGATGTCAGAAGAGCGAACTAGTGAACTAGTCAAGCGCCCACTGATTGCTTCACTGCATCATTCTAGAGATTAACCAGTTATTTATTGAAAATTAATTGAATACATTAATTTGAATACATATACTGATATCAGAGTAATATGTCTATTAGAAGTGTGAAGAACATTACTAATGACTCTGAAATTGACACAAAATTTCCTATTCATATTGGTAAATAAATTTTTTCTAAAATGTCATTTGACATTTGATGTCTATTTTTACTATCTTTTTGTGAATTATTTTATTCATCTATTTACACTTTTTATTTTCCTGTCCAATTTTCTTATAATTTATTCTTCCTAATATAGCTTATCTCTTCATAAAATAAATACTTTCCATTTGTTTAAGGTCCCGTCTTTCCTTGTGCATTTTGCAAGACGAATTTTATAAGTTTATATTTTCTCTGGAAACATTGCAAAATATGCATTAGAAAGAGCATATTTACTTTAGATAAAGAGAAATTTGATTCCATCACACAAAAAGGTAAAAATATAAAAAGTTTCACTTTAATCTCACCCAGCTGACGGTTCGGTCCAGGGCTCAGACCATTTTCAGAGCTGGTAGATAGCCCTTATAACGAGTGAAAGCGGAATTTGTTCATAGATACTTTATTTTATAACTTCATTTTATACAACCAATATATAAATATATACAAGATCAGGCATTCAACTTACTAATTAGGCCTACTATATGTTGCCTTTATTAAATATTTTAAACATGTTTGTTTGTTTTTTTAGGAAAACTTGTACAAAAAACAAATATAAAAATTAAAAAATCTTCAAGAAAAACTTCAAGCAACAAAAACCGAATTGGGAAAATTCTCTTGTCTAAAAATCCTTTTCCTCAAATAGATCATCTTCAAAAACATTTTCAAATCCATCGTAGCAAGAAACTTTTTCAATGTGATGTATGCAAAAAACAATTTCATAAAATTTATAATCTTAAAAGACATAGTCGTATCCATAGTGGTGAGAAATCATATGAATGTGAAAAGTGTAAGAAACAATTTTCACAATCTTCTCATCTTCAAAGACATCTTAGGATTCATAGTGGTGAGAAACCATATCAATGTGAAACGTGTAAAAGGAATTCTCTCAACTCAGCAATCTTCAAAGACATCTTAAAATACATAGTGGGGAGAAACCGTTCGGTTGTAATAAATGCAATAGATACTTTTCTATTAAATCGAATTTTCAAAGACATCTCAAAACTTGTAAAAACTCGGGATAGCACAATTTGTTTGACTTTTTTATTTGTTTTTATTATTAACAGAAACCTATTCGAGAAGTGGCTGTTTAACGATTAGAACAATAGTCAGGAAGAGAGGGTGTCAGCCAAAAGGAGAACAAAAACCTCCATCCAGAAGACGTTTCGGTTTTAATTAAATAAAGTCATCATCATTTCATAAGAGCTGAAACGAGTATAAATAATAATTATAATACAACAAAATAAAAATAATTTTTTAAATTATAAAAAATCAGATTACATTATTGGCAATCTCAAGGTGTACACCATTGAGATGAACAGAGAGTTGTTATATATAAACATATACAAAATTATATAAAAATACAATATTTGCATATCCGATGTCAGATGCTCTTCAGTCAACATGGCCAAGCCTCAAATGTATATAAAATTTTTATTATCAAATACAGTTATTATAAGATAAATACTGGAGAAACAACGAACTCTCTGAGCACATTGACCCATAATTTATTACAATATTTATATCCTAGCGTCTATATTATTTAAGATGAACAAATATACATTTCTAAGGCCAATACAATCTGTCTGATAGTTTAATGCCCTGTCCATATGTTCTTCTGCACCAGATCAGAATGACGGCATCGTTAAAGTCAAATCCATGCAACCTTAGTTGGATTGGGGCAGTCAAGTCAACGAATTAATTATATTACGTTATGTTGTTAAGGAAAGGAAATACTGTCTCTGGATGGTAAACTACGGACTACGGACATTATACAGCTTGAACAATTTTTGAATTTTCTCCGACAGCCCTGGCACATAGAAAAGAGAGAAGAAGGGCGAATCATTGCTAACAGGCGCAGAGGTGGTGGGGGCAGCTAGCCCCTCATTCTTCTTTTGATTGAGATTGAAATTTCTAATTACCGAATTAATAACATGCATTAGATAAGAGTTAGAAACGCTGCCCTTCTAAAAATATCAATATTTCTCACAATATAAGACAAGTCACAAAAAGAATGAATGCTCTTAAAAAATAATACAAGGTCAAAAGAAAACGAGCCACCAGGACTTTTTATGATCAGAAGGTCGAGAAACGGTATTTTGCTATCCATTTCAATTTCAAAGGTAAAATTCAAATCTGGATGAAAGTCGTTGTCTAAGATCGTGTTTATTTGGTTTTGCGGGACATAAACCCATAAAGGAACAGCCCCTAATCATCCATACCGTCCCGTCGACTCCACTATTAAATTATAGCAATGCGAAATTGTTTAGATATAAAGGTGATATCCTTAAAAATATTACCACGGATGACGAATTTAAGGTCTAATTCTAGAATGGCTAAGGATATATTAAGAGATGTGATTGTTCACGTCCTTGTATCTTTTGATATCCAGTCCTTGTTCACAGCAGTCCCTTTGTAACTTCTCCGAGTTCGTTGTTTCCCCAGTATTGCATCTTATAATAACTGTAATCTTACTGTAACTTATCTTATAATAACTGTATTTAATAATAAAAACTTTATATACATTTTAGACTTAGCCGTGTTGACTGAGGAGCTTATGTAATCTGATATAAAATATTGTATCTATATATAATTGTGTATACCTAGTATATAACAACTCTGCTCATCTCAATGGTGTACACCTTGAAATTGCCAATAATGTAAGATTTGATTTTTTATAATTTAAAAAATATTTTGTTGTACAATTATTATTTATGCTCGTTTCAGCTCTTAAGAACTGATGATGGCTTTATTTAATTAAAACCGAAACGTCTTCTGGATTGAGATTTTTATTCGAAAGAGGCTCTCCTGACATCCTCTTCCTGTCTATTATTTTAATTATTATTATTACAAAAGTAATACTTTGGATTCTAATTCGGTGTCCGTCATCGTCTAGAACAGTGGTTTCCAAACTTTATGTTACAACGTCTCCCTTAAAAATATTTTATCATATGACGCCTCTCCCCCCCCCCCCCCTCCCACAAACATTTTTAGTGCTAAAAAATATAAATTTGTATTAAGGCGCGGAGTCAAAAAAAAAAAAATTCCAAGAAAATTATTTCTTTTATTGTTCCTTTCCAGGCTTCCACGTTTCGGCCACTGGTCTAGGCAATCTTTAGAGCCTGAGGTGGGATAATATTCGCGCCTCACAGTTTGGAAAAGGCTGGTCTAGAATGAGAATGATTGCTGCTGGCAGTCTCATTCTGGATACAGACTTATGACTGACACCGAAATTGTGTCCGAAGCGGCTCTGGAATGAATCGCCGAAAAAAACTCGCCGAAAAAACTCGCCGAAAGGAAAAACTCGCCGAAAAAAAACTCGCCGAAAAAAATCTCGCCGAAAGGAAAAACTCGCCGAAAAAAAAAACTCGCCGAAAATTTTCCCGCCGAAAAAAAATCTCGCCGAAAAAAAACTCGCCGAAAGGAAAAACTCGCCGAAACGAAGAACTCGCCGAAAATATCTCGCCGAAAAAAAACTCGCCGAAAGGAAGAACTCGCCGAAAATATTTTTTTATTTTTTATTTTATAGTTTAATGTCTTTTTCGGCATCTAAGGCCATTTAGACCCCATCCCTATTTATTTCAAATGTTTGTTATCCAATTCAAGTGAAATAAATTTGTTTCGCTTGGGACAGGACACGAACCCGGGACCCCAGCCATGTGGTTATGAGAAGCTAAACTCTTCTCTCTGAGCCACGGGTCACGGGCCTAGCCGAAAATAAATTCACAGACAAAAATAATTTTTTTTTTTAAATAGAAACTTTTAGCAGCCGTAAAATAATAAAATTGGTTTTTATTTTTTTAAATTTAATTCTTTTTGTTCAAAAGGAATTTTATTTAGTTGTGCGACAAATTTCGATGTTATAATTCCGAAGATCACATTGCATAGCTACGCCCATAGGCCGGGGGCAGGGGTGGATTAATGCAATTTTGTCGGGGGGGGGGGCGTTTTTTTTTATTTTTTTTATTTAAGGACTTTGTCGGCATCTAAGACCTCTTTCCTATTTATTTAAATTGATTGGTAACAAATTCAATTGAAATTAAAGCCCGGAAATCATTTCTTTAGATTACTAGTTTTTATAACTTTTTGAATTTCTTCTCGGGGGGGGGGGGGATCGCCCCACCGCCCCCCTTTAATCCGCCCCTGACCGGGGGGGTAGATAGCCCCCTTCTGGCATCCTCTAGGAGGGGGCAGAGGGACGCAATATATCTACTTTTATTTCATCTTTTAAATTTAAATTTCGGCGAGAAAATTTTCGGCGAGTTTTTTTTTCGGCGAGTTTGTTTTTTCGGCGAGTTTGTTTTCGGCAATAAAATTTTCGGCGAGTTTTTTTCGGCGAGATTTTTTCGGCGAGAAAACTTTCGGCGAGATTTTGCTTTCGGCGAGTTTTTGCTTTCGGCGAAAAAATTTTCGGCGAGTTTTTTTCGGCGACTTTTGTTTCGGCGAGAAAATTTTCGGCGAGTTAGGCTCTATTCACACGGGGATACTCAAATCTCCGAGCAACTAGGATACTGGGTAGCGAAGCGACTCGACATGTGTAATCCAATGGCGCCATTCACACGGGGAAACTCAAGTCGCCGATACTCGGCGACTGCGCGACTCAGTTGCCAAGAGACTGGACATGCAGGTCTCCAAGCTACTCAGTCGCCTGGTTTCCTCGATACTTTCCAAAAAAATGCGCGAAAAAGAAACAAATCTGAAGCTAGTGGAGGAAATTGAACAATTTTGATTGAGTGGGAAGAGAGGGTAAATGTTTTACATAAAAAAAAAGAATTTTAGAATTTTAAAATTTTAATGTTTAGCAAAAATAAAGATAAAAAAATTGAGAAATAACCCAAAATATTTATTTGTTTAAAATTATTTATTAATTGTAAACAAATAATCGAGTGTTTTATTTTATTTATTTATTTTTTTTTTATAGCAAAGTTTTTTTTTTTTAATTTAAGGTCTTGGAGGCCATATTTATTCAAATTGAAAAAAGCAAGTTAACCAAATACAAACTATACAAAATTTTATTAACAATACCAGAGTAATTATTAAGAATAACTTTTTGTCCCTTCAAATGTTGATGTTTAAAATTTGGAGGGAACTGAGTATGTTGATAGGATACTCGCGATTTAAGTAGCGGCCGTGTGAATATGACAGGCAACTACAGTCTCGAAGCTACCAGTCTCGAGTCTACTAGTCGACAAGTATCCGAGATTTGAGTATCCCCGTGTGAATAGAGCCTAATACCGCCCCCGTCCGAAGCACAGTGCCGGGTTATCCATTATGCGGAGTAGGCGATCGCCTATGGGCCATGCCTATTCGGCATCTGAGGTCATTTAGACTCGGCCCTATTTATTTAGATTAATTGGTAGCGAATTCATTTGAAATTAATTTTTGCGGAGGATGCGAACCCGGGATCCCTAAAAGTGGCAGGCATCGCAGGGGAGTATATATACAATATAATTATTTTTCATGGGGGGGCCCGAATTCATTTTTGAAGATTAAAAATTATTAGCTGACAGGACCCCGAGATTTCGACTGCCTAAGGGCCTCCTTCTTGATTAATCCGGTACTGCCGAAGCATTATAATAATTTTTTGTATATGTCTTTAGACTATATGACCCAAGATGCCGAAAAGAATTTCAAACCTTTATTAAAATGCCAAATTAATAGTCTTTAACGCGAGTAAAAAAATAATTGATTTATATAACATTTTTTGCAAAAGCATTTTATTTTCTTCATTGTCTAGTCATGATTACTTTAAAATATAATTTTAAATCCTAATATTGCTGTTCCGTGGCAATCTGGTATCCTAATATATTATAAATATTCATTTTTTTTTAATTTAAAATATTTTTAAATCAAATATTCTAAAATTTTTGATTAAATATTGTCCAGATTATCCATGGCTTTACAAACAATAATTTTCTGTCAAAAATGATTTTAGGCCTATATATTAAAATATTCAATATATACGTTGAAGACAACCGCTCATCATTTATTATATTTAATCTATCTTATCTTATACTATTAAACGAGCAATGTACGTATCAAGAGTCGCGGGAGCGACTCGTCGCCGAGCAAGTAAAAAGCAAAAGAAAGCAAAGAAACTCTTAATACTACCATTTAGTTGATATTCCAATAGATGCCAATGGCCCATTGCATTTAGATGGACGAGTCGTCCCTAGACTATATTATCAAGAATGATTTTAAATCCTTAATAAAAGATAGGGACGTGAAAAAATTTTTTTGAGAAACTTTTCTCTTTCTGGGCGAATATCTCAAAAAGGTTTTAAGATATCGGAGCCAAATTTTTTATATTAAACTAGAATAAATAAGGATTATTTTGAGCACGAATTCAAAAAAAAATTCCAGTCCCAAAAAGAATGACAGGGGCTCAAAGTTGAGATTTTGCCAATTTCGGAAGGTCAAAAGTTAGTCTCTTATTTTTCCTTTTTTTTTTTTTCTTTTTTATTTTTCATTCTTTTCTTCAATTTTCAAATTTTTAGACAAAGCTACAGGTTTCCCTGCTGGACCGATTAGGATGAAATTTAAAATACAAATAGATACTATCAAAAACCCGATACCTTTGATATAAAATTTCATTTTGGATCAAAAGTGACTTTTTGAGAGGTATTCAAAATTTCAAATTTGTCCTATCTTTAACATGGCGAAAAGACAATTCTAACTATTTTGCTCCCTGATGACGTCATCTAGGAACATATTATTATTAGTAATTTTCATCCCTAATGGAACAAAAATTTTTTAGGATAGATCCATTCAGATAGAAATAGATTAACGTGATAAGAAGGAGTGCTACCAACATAAAATAAATAAAAAACCTAAAATTTTATAAAATTTGGTGAAATCCTATGTTTATCGTTTCGAATGGATACCAAACGATGTATTTACATTCTACCAACATAACAAAAATAAAAAACCTAAAATTTTGTGAAATCCTATGTTTATCGTTTCGAATGAATACCAAACGAAGTATTTACAATCTACCAACATAACAAAAATAAAAAACCTAAAATTTTATAAAATTTGGTGAAATCCTATGTTTATCGTTTCGAATGGATACCAAACGATGTATTTACATTCTACCAACATAACAAAAATAAAAAACCTAAAATTTTATAAAATTTGGTGAAATCCTATGTTTATCGTTTCGAATGAATACCAAACGAAGTATTTACAATCTACCAACATAACAAAAATAAAAAACCTAAAATTTTATAAAATTTGGTGAAATCCTATGTTTATCGTTTCGAATGGATACCAAACGATGTATTTACAATCTACCAACATAACAAAAATAAAAAACCTAAAATTTTATAAAATTTGGTGAAATCCTATGTTTATCGTTTCGAATGGATACTAAACGAAGTATTTACAATCTACCAACATAACAAAAATAAAAAAACCTAAAATTTTATAAAATTTGGTGAAATCCTATGTTTATCGTTTCGAATGGATACCAAACGATGTATTTAATTTTTACTGTTTTGAATGCATATTAAAAGATCTATTCATGGGACTTAATATTTAATAAACAAAAATTAATAAATAATATTTTCATGTAATATTTCACAAAAAAGTGAAATCTCAGCCAAAAACATCGGAGATGCAAAAAGGGGCGCCTCGCATTATTTTGCCTAGCGTCGAGGTGAAATCAAAAAAATGCGCCTCGCTTTTCTGATTTATATAAAAGCGAGGATATATGAAACAAATAAAATTCTGTAGGGGTTTTATTTAAGTGAAAATATTTCCTCGCTTTTATATAAATCAGAAAAGCGAGGCGCATTTTTTTGATTTCACCTCGACGCTAGGCAAAAATAATGCGAGGCGCCCCTTTTTGCATCTCCGATGTTTTTGGCTGAGATTTGTTTATATGTAAGCACATCAGTTCTCGAAAACGGCTCTGACGATTTTTTTTTTTCAAATTTTAAATATTTTCTATTTGTGGTATACAAAACCAATTGCGCTGTTTCATCTTTGGAAAACTTCGAAAACTAGTACTTTACTGATGTACTTCTTTAGTTTTTTCAATTTCATCAAAAAACAAACAACCCGGAACTATTTTTTAAATCTGAAAATGGTGAACTTTTTTATCATTTAGAAATAATCGAATTATTTTCTATTATAGATAATATGATTAATATCTAGTGACATTTGTGACAATTGGCAGCCCTGGAAGGGAAGCACGCACACGCCATCCCACACACTTGTTTCTATCCTTTTAAAACATCTGTAGAACATTTCCAAAACTAATAATTTAATTCCTCTTAGGTTATCATTTGTTTTTTTATATTTTCAACACATTGTCCATTTTTGATTCATAATAAAATTGATTATTCAAGAATTTATATTTGTAAAGACGATGAATTCGTTTGAGATTCACGAGTTTTTAATTTTGGAAAAAGGCAAACAAAAATCTTCCAACTTGAATATTTTAACAGAGTTAAATTTTGGTAAGCATCTTTTAATTTGTATTCTAATTAATTCTTTTAAATTAAAATAAATAATAATATAATAGTCACAGATAATAATTTCTTTATATCAAATTACATTCATATTTTACTTTTTAATCAATAAAAAAAAAATTAAAATAAATGATGGCATCATAAAATGTATTAATTTATTATTATTATTATATATATATTATTTATTAATTTGATTCTATACAGAATAGAATTTATTATTTCATCATTAATTAAATTTTCACATAAACCTATTCTCTACCTCAAATTTATTATCATTTATTTTATAGCAAAAGCGTAAAAAGAAATTTTTCGAAGACGTAATTGAAATTTTATTATAAAAGATCAAAAAATTTAATATTTTACTACAGTATGTATTTTCATTTTTATAAGCTTCTCATTTGAGATGGTTTTACCATCCACTCAGTGGCCATTCGGATCCCATGCTCGTTATAGAAAATAATGATCTCATCGATAAAACGATCAAGTCCTCAAAGTTAAATATTCTATTTTCCAGGTGTAATATAATTTATAATATTATTTGCCAAAATAATTAGTTTTAAACTGTTTATTGCAGGCTCAAGTTGAAACAAATTAAAAACACTAGTTCATAACTTTGAATGATTTATTAAAAAATTAACATTTTGACCTAGTCTATTTAAATTTTCCTAAAAAGAGAGTGTTATTTAAATCAGGGCTGGACTGTCAGCAATCTTGATTTGTTTAATAGGAAAGAGGATGCAGCCAAATAATTGAGCCTCTATTTAGTAATAAACACTCTTTATTGGGACGTTTCGGCTGCGATCAACCCTGCCATCTTCAGCCTTCAAAGAGCATATTTAAATTTTATATATATATAAATAGAGTTGTTATTAGTTAATAATACAAGTTGTTTGCATTTTTTGTCCAATGAATGTAATATTTCTTAAAATACCAAGTGATATGAAGATCAAGCTTATAATATAAAATTTCAAAAGATGTTGAAATAATAAGCTTGACCTTCATATCACTTGTTGGTATTTTAAGAAATATTACATTAGATTTAATTAAGGTGTATAGCTGATAATACGATTTGTTTAAGGCTCCAATGATTTTTACTTTCTCTTACCTCTGTATATATGTTATATATATATAGAGAGAAAGTATTGGATTCATGTCAAAAATTCGATGTCGAGATTTTGATGGATATACACGTTTTGAGGTCCCCTGAATCCAAAAAAGTGGTTTTCGCGACATGGTCTGTCTGTCTGGGTTCAATTTAAAGCATGAAGGAATTGAGCTAGGAGGTTGAAATTTTATATTTAAGTTAAGCACCCACCTGAGGCATGAAAATAAGCTTTTAATCAAAATCGGCCAAAGAGTTCTAGTACTTTACAGATGTAGTTTTTTAGTTTTTTTCGATTTTCTCAAAATTGGCTTCAACGATTTTTTTTTAAATTCATAAATCAATTATTTTTTAGATGCTCTTTAAAATGTATATTCTCATTTTGTGATTGAAATCTTCTGAAGACCACTTTACTCTTGTGTTTCATAGGGAAGGATAGGAGAAATGGTTGCCATGGTAACAAAATATAAACTTATATAAATAAATATCTACTTGATCTGTCTAATTGGCAGGCAAAACTTGCGTCAAGACGAAAGAGCACGGATTTTGTCAAATCCGTGGCGGTCCAAAGATTTTGCCCACACAGTACGGTTTGGTCCGAGGCAGGCCAACTATACAGGTTGATCTGCGGGTTTTTCCTTTACGTTTGTGAGTGATGACGGTTTTTTAGCCGTGGCGGGTCAACCCGGCAGATTGTTCCGTCCCGGTCAAACCCGACGGGTCTACCTCTTAGTGTATGGCCAGCCATTTCCTTCTCGAATATTCTTTGGTTAAATGCGTTGGCAACATTAGATAGCACGATATTTTAAAAATAAAGTAATAGATCAGGTAGGGACAAAAAACAATTTTTTTACAGTAGTGCTAATTTTTGTCTTTTCGTCTAAAAAAGTTAGTTAGGGAACATGTATTTAACTTCCACACAGCAGTTGTTTCTGATCAATATTCATGGGGATATAACTTTTGCAGTTGTTTTACAAAAATGTATTTTTAGTTATGTTGACATAGAAATCGAAATAGTTGATTGATACATATAAATAGAGTTTAACATCTCCTTGAAGTATATATATATAAACTAAATAAAATCTTGTGTGACTGGCGCACAGCACACAACTTTCTCTTAACCTTCGGTAAGAGAAAGTTGTGTTCTGTGCTTGTCACACTAGATTTTTTGTGTCGATATATTTAGTTTCCGACAGTACGGTACATTCGAATTTCAAGATGTAAAATTTATAAGTATGTGAAAATATTTATATTTTGTTACCATGGCAACCATTTCTCCTATCCTTCCTATGAAGTACAAGAGTAAAGTGGTCTTCAGAAGATTTCAATGGCAAAATGAGAATATATATTTTAAAGAGCATCTAAAAAATAATTGATTTTTGAATTTTAATCAAAATCATTTGAGAAAATTGAAAAAAACTGAAAAAGTACATCAGTAAAGTACTAGTACCCTTTGGCCGATTTTAATTAAAAGCTTATTTTCACGCTCCCGGGTTGTGACTAACTTATATATAAAATTTCAGCCTCATAACTCAATTCCTTCATGCTTAAAATTGAACACAGACAGACACACACACACAGACCATGTCGCGAAAATGTCCTCAAAACTTTTTTTTTTTTTTTAATATTTATTGTACTTTTATGCTATTTACACTTGTACATTTGTTCACAAATATAATTTTTTATTTTTATTTTACTTTTTACTTTCTCTTACCTATATATACATGATATATATATATATGTACCGATATATATAGAGAGAAAGTATTAGATTCATGTCAAAAATTCGATGTCGAGATTTTGATGGATATACACGTTTTGAGGGCCCCTGAATCCAAAAAAGTGGTTTTCGCGACATGGTCTGTCTGCCTGTGTGTGTGTGTGTTCACTTTTTTTATCTCATACTTTCATATTTCATCTATTTTATAACTTTAATTTAAAACAAAGTTTATTAAATTCACTGATATTTATTTTCAATGGACTGCTTGGGATTCTAAGCCACATTCCTTAAATTAGCAATATTGAAAATGTCAATAGTTCAAAGGCCGTTTTATAGAACTTTAGATATCGAACCCTCTAATTTAATTAATGTCTGAAGAGTATTCTTCTCTGACCAGTTCTGTTAGATAACAATACGTATTGTTCATTTAATTCTATAAAATATATTTCCCAGAAAAAGGCCTTAGACTTTAAATAAAATCTGCTTGCTGTTCAATATTCTTATCTCTCATCAGAGGATCAGAGGCTTGTAGCCCATAAATAACATTGAACACATTTATTTTAAATTAATTTAATCAAATCTTACCTTCGAAGATTGCCCAAAATATTTTCGTTTTCACTACTGGGTCTTTTCAAGAGGGATATGAAGGACAAATACAGTGTATAATAATATATATTTATAAATTTTGCTCATCATTCATTGATGGGATTTAGCAAAAAATACATTTTTAATTAGAAATTTTCAATTTTTCAGAAGAATCTCCGTTAGAAGAGTTTCGTAGAAATGGAGTAGAGAAAGACTTAAAGGAAGAACAACAGGAACAAAAAATGACTGTCTCGCCGATGCATGTAATTCAACAGCCACCCAAAGCTCAACTCTCCTCTCAACATAAAAATACTAAAAAAAAGAACAAGAAAAAATATGAAAGAAGAAATTTTTGTGTGTTTTGTATGAAAAATGGTGAGCCTACACGATTTTATGAATCGCATATTTTAAAATCGGATTCCGGGATTATAATGTGCCCGATTCTGAGAAAATTGGTTTGCCCGATTTGCAAGGCCACCGGGAATTATGCTCACACCATCAGATATTGCCCATTTAATGTTTTTCCCCGCAAGCACAACACATTTTAAAAAAGGGGATCTTTATTTTTTTTTTTTTTATTCTCTCTTTACTTTTTTATAATCATTTATTTATATAAAAAATTAGTTTAAACAAGATCTTGAAAAATAATTCGGTATAGTTTTACTATTTTTTACAAATTATATTGATATATTATGTAATAATATAATAAGAATTGTTTGATAGTTTATTATATTAAATGTTTATTATACATTTTTTTTTTGTTTAATTAGTCTACATTTCATCCATCTTTGTTTCCCTATCATACTTATATATAAAAGGCTAAGAGGGTGTCCGATGTGTGAAACAACCAATCAGGCCTCAGGGATAGCGCCATGGTAACAAAATATAAATATTTACCCATGTTTACGATTTTTTTTATTTATTTACATTTTGAATTCTAAAATATCGGCGTAAATTTTTTGTCTGTGTACCGGGAGAGTCCCGGAAAGGATATGTATGATTCACAAAAAATCTTAAGTTCATGAATAATTAACCGCTAAAATAATCTCTACATATAAAAATGAAAAGGGAAAATGTATGTACCGGTATGTATATAAGTAGGCGAGCAAGGGGGTCCAGGGGGCGCAGGCCGCCGGAGGCGGGGCTTTGCGTCTAGTTTAAATTATATATCGACGTTCTAATTAGTAAAGTGCCCAACTCCATTTTTGTTTATTTTTCAGGAGAGCCAAAAAACATTTCATTGTCATTGTTCTTGGAAAAAATAGGTCGAAGTAAAAAAAGGAAGCGTTTTAATATATATTCAATACAACGAGAAAACAAATATCAAAATCATATAATCATAATAAATATCAATATCAATATAAATATATGTGTTGCCAACAACATACTTATTGCAACTTTCAACAATCGATAACAATTATCAAATTGATTAAGACTAATTTCAACCCCCTGGGATGGTGACCCCGGCACGCGGGGACGCCCCCCCCACAAAAAAATAAAAAAAAAAAAACCCCCCCCCCCAGCGAGGTTTAAAAAAAAAAAAAAAAACATCTCCCCTCAATTTGATAATCCTAAATATTTTCTAAATTTCTCAAATAAAGGTCTAGGTTAGGGCTTGGTAAAAATATCTGCTAATTGTTCACTAGACGGCACATGTTTTAAATTAATTATATTCCTACCAAGTAAATCCCTAAGGAAACTGTAACGAACATCTACAAAATTCTTCTGATGAAGATATAAAGGATCCTTCTCTTCTGATAAATTCACATTAATTCCAATAAAAATTTTGATTTCATTCAAATCTTGCATTTCAAATTCTTTACTTAAAATTAATTTTATTTCATTTATTTTCTTCAAATTCTTACAGGCAATAATCAAATCATTCACATAGACAATTAAATAAATAAACTCTCCATCATATTTCTTAACATATAGACGATAATGATTTTCGGATCTCTTGAAACCCATTCGAATAATAAAATCATTAAACCTTTCGTTCCAAGCCAAACGTGCTTTATATTTTATAATTTCTCCTTCTTGATTTTTCTTCTATGTAAACACCCACTTGGTCTGTATAGGTTTCTTGTCCAAGGGTCGATCCACCAAACTCCAAGTATTATTTTACTTTCTCTTACCTATGTATATATGTAATATATATATAGAGAGAAAGTATTGGATTCATGTCAAAAATTCGATGTCGAGATTTTGATGGATCTTCACGTTTTGAGGTCCCCTGAATCCAAAAAAGTGGTTTTCGCGACATGGTCTGTCTGTGTGTGTGTGTGTGTGTGGGTCTGTGAGGGAAAAAGGGGCGCCTCGCATTATTTTTACCCAGCGTCGAGGTGAAATCAAAAAAATGCGCCTCGCTTTTCTGATTTATATAAAAGCGAGGATATATGAAACAAATAAAATTCTGTAGGGGTTTTATTTAAGTGAAAATATTTCCTCGCTTTTATATAAATCAGAAAAGCGAGGCGCATTTTTTTGATTTCACCTCGACGCTAGGCAAAAATAATGCGAGGCGCCCCTTTTTGCATCTCCGATGTTTTTGGCTGAGATTACAAATATTATAAAAATCTCCAAATAAGACTTACAAAAATAAGAACATCAACACAAATAAGCATTCACACATAATTTTTAATTTCATTCTTAAAATAATTTAAATCGCACAAAAAGATGTCCGGGAAGTTTTCATTTTTAGAGAGGCTATTAATAAGATAACTTATTCTATTAAAAGGTGAGTTTTTCGACGCGTTGGTATTACATTGAGGGGAATAAAACAGGTCAGTACTTCTCGTATCCCTTAGAGGTACTTTGAAGCAGAGCCTATTTAAAATAACAGGAGCGTCGAAAATATGATTAATTGCTTTAAATAAAAATATCATGTCATAATACTTTCTTCTCTTCACTAAAGAAGGAAGATTAAAAGAGTTGTTTGGAAATTTTCTATTGACATTTGTTAAAAACCTCCTCTGGACACCCTCTATGCGATTAATATACACATCGTATTGTGGAGTCCAACACACAGTGCCAAATTCCAACACAGAGCGCACTAGACTAAAATATAAATTAAAATATGTAGTAGGGTTTTGAAATCGATGCCCAATACGAAGCATAAATCCTAACATTCTATTTGCTTTTGACGTGACAACGTCTTACAAATCATGTGTCTATAGTGGCATGTTAGAGGGGCTTGCACGAAAAAGTTTATTGGCTTGAATAACTCCTCTGTCTTAAGAGGTATAATTATGAGAAATATACGGTTAGAAAGAATGAGTTTTCAGCTAAAGATTGCACCATTTATTTTTTTCCTATCATTTTATTTTACCGCGCTGCGGTAAATTCTAATTTGAAAGTTTAAACCCCTGTAGATTCCGAACGGCTAATCAGATCAGACTAAATGGGATGTCATTTGGTGCAGAAAGATAACCTCTAAGAGAATAAATAAAAAAATCCCGAGTAATTAACTCCAAAATTGGTTTTTTTCTCGAAAAACCTCATTTTTTAGGCAAAAAAATATCGAAAAATAGCCCTACTTGTGCAACGCCTAGCTACTTGACCATAAAAGCTACATTAAATCTAAATATAGTTTTAGAAAGAGTGGTTCAATACCCCCAGGGCTTTTTTTCTTTTTTTTGATATGAGGTCATTTTTCCGCATGAGAGCGCTCGGCGGGATTTCGTTTTTCGAAATTTTAAACCCCCGTAGATTCCGAACGGCTAATCAGATCAGACTAAATGAGATGTCATTTGGTGCAGAAAGATAACCTCTAATAGAATAAATAAAAAAATCCAGAGTACTTAACTCCAAAATTAATTTTTTTTTCGAAAAACCTCATTTTTTAAGCATAAGTCGCCCGTAATGGATAAAAGTTTGGCCACACCTGTCATATATTGTTTCAATGAAAATGTTTGAACATGTTTATTTATGAAAACAAACTACTAGTAAAAAAAATATAAAAACAATACTTTCTCTCTTTATATATATAGAGATATAGGTAAGGAAAAAAAAAATTTTTTTGAAATCAAGCAAAAGACGTTGTCACGTTAAAAAGCCACCGGCTGTGTAGAAGACACAGCTAACACCTAATTTTTTTTTTTTAGTAATATAATCGATATGGACATCAAAAAGTAACTTATTATCTAAGATTATACCTAAGTCTCTTACATTTGAAACTCGAGGAATTTGATCATTTGCAATACAATAATTAAAAATAAAGGGATCTCTGTTTCTTGTAAATGTAATTATGGAACACTTTTTATAATTTAAAGTTAAGTCATTGCTGCTGCAATATGAATAAAATTTATTCAAGTCATCCTGTAAGGACTTACAGTCACCACGACCTTTTATGGCAGCATATATTTTCAAGTCATCTGCATACATTGAAAATTTTGCAAATTTAAAACATAAAGACACATCATTAATAAAAATATTAAATAATAAAGGTCCTAGATGGGAACCTTGGGGTACCCCTGATAAAACAGAAAATGATTTAGAGCAAAAACCATTAAGGACTACACATTGGCTTCTATTAGATAAATAAGATCTAAACCATTCTAACAAATTGCCACAAATACCAAAGTTAGCCAACTTAATTAAACAGAGTAAACAAGCAAATAATTATACAAGGCGAAGAAGAATTAAATTTGGAAAGAAAGGAAGAAAATGTTGCAGATATTGAAAGAAGAGAAGAAGAAAGAGCGATGGATGAAGAAAATACAGATTCTCAAGAAACAAGAAGAGGTAGAAAAATAAATACTCCAAAATACCTTAGTGAATATGAAGTTTATACCGCATATTGTTTAATATCATCAGATAAAAGTGATCCAGTTATATTCGAAGAAGCAATAAAATGTGAAGAATGGAAGGCATCTATTGAAAAAGAATTAAATTCTCATGAAAAATTAAAAACCTGGACAGAGGCGCAATTACCAGAAGGAAAGAAAGCTATTCAAACGGGGGTAGCGGGCTGTAAATCCCTGCTTGATGGCTGGAATTTTCGGCTTAAGGGTGAGGAGCGACCCTTCCCACGCGAGCTCTAGGTGGTAGATGCAAATCGCCCGGATGAGACACCACCACTTGGCTAATGGGCACTTTAAGAATGGTTATCTGGTTACTAATGCCTTTGATCCATGTTTCTGGTGTCTATGCTAGTCATAGCGTAGATACAGGCTCTGGCCAGGAATTCCGGCTCTCTTCTTTCTCTTCTTCTCTTCTCTTCATTCTCCTCCGCCTTTCCTTCTCCCTTAACCCAAAATCCATCCAGCCAATCCAGCAACTTTTCCCTTACTTCCATAAAAAAAAAAACCAAATTAACAATATCCTCATGGAATCAGCGAGAGTAAAATATTCCGGAGTTAAACTAGCCTCCCGTTCGGATCTCCGGGTGGAGGCTACTCCCGCGGGTTCTATGAGGAAAAATCCTCTTAAATTTCCAAACAAGGATTTCACAATTCAGTTCACCAATATTCGAGGACTGAACTCAAACCTTAATGCCGTCCACCACCATCTCGAACGAGTCAATCCCCAAATTCTTGTTCTTGGAGAAACCCAGATTTCAACAACCAACTCAGGAGCCCCTCACCTTAATTACCCTAACTACCATATCCTTGATAAGTTTCGCTTTAAGGGAGGCATCTGCGCCTATGTAAGATCAGATGTTTCCTGTAGGAGAATACATGAACTCGAGTCTAACGATTTCGATATACTATGGCTCAAAATCTCAGCCAAATCATCGAATCATTTCCTATGCTGTATCTATCGTTCCCCCAACGCTAGCAACCATACTTACTTTTTCGACCATCTCACAGAATGTGTCAATACTATCCAAACCAAATTCCCGTCAAATGAAATCTCCTTCCTAGGAGATTTTAACGTTCACCACAAAGATTGGCTGAAATACTCGGGCACCACCGATGCTGCAGGGAGGGCAGCCAAGAATTTTTGCGATTCTTGCGACCTCACCCAAATCATTGGTGAACCCACACGTGTTCCAGACAATCCAACACATGCCCCCCATCTTCTAGACCTATTTATTACCTCCAACCCACACTCTTACTTCCCTTCAGTAGCCCCCCCTCTTGGCACTTCCGACCACTCCCTTGTCACGGTAGTATTCAAGACATCTCCCACTAACCATCTCAAACGCATCCCTCCTCGGAAAATTTGGCAATTCCACTCAGCCCAATGGGATGACCTAAGAATCTTCTATTCGTCTTTTCCATGGAATGACTACTGCTTCAACGGAACCAATGCTTCTCAGGCGGCTGACTCTATCACAGAAGCCATAATCATGGGTATGGAAATGTACGTACCCTTTAAAATATATCAAAAGGGAAAAAAATCCAAACCATGGTTTAATGTCCAATGTGTGAAAGCCACTAGCGCCAAAAATCAAGCATATGAGAACTGGAAACTGTCTCATGATCCGTTGGAGTGGGATAGATTTCGTAAGGCCAGAGCCCAATGTCAGAAGACCATCAACGAGGCTAAAAGGACCTTCGAGCAGAGGAAATGCGACCAATTGGCATCCTGCCCAAATGGTAGTCGACGCTTCTGGTCTTTGGCCAAGGCAGTAGGCCGTAACTTTTCCTCATCTTCATTTCCACCTCTTAATTTGCCTGATGGTAAAATTGCCACTACCCCATTTGAAAAAGCCCAAATCTTTGCTTCTCTCTTCGCATCCAATTCTACTATTGACGATAAAGCCAATAGTCGCGATCCTCCGACCCAGCATTCCAATAAAATTTCAATGAATAAAATTCATTTTAGGGATAAACTAATTAAAAAGGTTATTAAGGAGCTAGTAATCGACAAATCCCCAGGCCCTGACGGTATTCCCCCCATCGTCATTAAAAAATGTTCCCCTGAATTGGTCCCAATATTATCCAGGTTGTTCAACCTCTCATTTTCCTCGGGAAATTTTCCCGACTCTTGGAAATTGGCGAATATTCAACCCATTCCCAAAAAAGGTGACTCCTCTCTTCCCAGCAACTATCGCCCAATCGCAATAACCTCCATACTATCCAAAATTATGGAAAAAGCCCTCAACATTCAAATTTTAAATCATCTGGAACATTGCGGAATGATGAATGATAGGCAATATGGTTTCAGGCATGCTCGTTCGACTGGGGATATTTTGAGCTTTGTCACACACCTCTGGAACAAAGCCATGGAAATGAAAGGGGAAACTATTGCAGTTGCTCTTGACATTTCGAAGGCTTTCGATCAGGTATGGCATAAAAATCTTTATGCTAAACTTCCATCTTTTGGCCTATCCTCTGAGCTGTGCCAGTGGATCAAGAGCTTTCTAACGGAGCGAAAGATCTCGGTTGTAGTCGACGGTGTGTCTTCTATTCCGCATTCAATCAACGCAGGTGTTCCCCAGGGTTCTGTCCTCTCTCCCACCCTATTCCTTATGTACATTAACGATCTCATGGGAGTAACCTCCAACCCAATTCATTGCTTTGCTGATGACAGTACCCTGCACTCAGTCAGGACTGGTGAAACCTCATCCACTGGTCGTCTGGGGGCTGTGTCGTCGATAAATGATGATCTTGGTCTCTTGGAGGAATGGGGAAACCTCAATCAAGTAAAATTCAATTCCCAAAAAACCCAATGTTGTTTAATTTCTAGACAAAAAAATAGGATTTGCCCTCCCCTTATTTACAGCAATAATAGTCTCGAGTTCAAAGATTCATTTTCTGTTCTGGGAGTGACAGTTACATCTGATCTCTCCTGGAGCAACCACATCTCTTCTGTGGTTAAATCTACCGCAAGGAAATTGGGTTTCCTATTCAAAACGAAGCGTTACTTTTCCTCCCAACAACTCCTAATCCTCTATAAAGCCCAAATTCGGCCGTGTCTTGAATATTGTTCCCACCTTTGGCGAGGGGCGTCGAAAGACGCTCTCTCCTCCTTGGAAGCCATACAGAGGCGTGCAATTAGACTGATAGGTGATTCTACCCTTACTGCATCCTTACAGTCACTAGATCATAGAAGAAGAGTATCTGCACTATCTCTCTTCTACAGGTATTACCATGGTCAATGCTCTGCCGAATTAAAATCAATTATCCCACCCAATGCAACATATTCACGGAACACAAGAGAGGCATCTTCCCAGCATCCCTATGCTGTTCAGATCACGACTAACAGAACAAAACAATTTCATTCTTCCTTTGTCCCCATGACCTCCCGTGATTGGAACAAGCTCCCTGCGTCTATCTTCCCCAAAACCTACAATCTTCAGACTTTCAAGTCTAACCTCAACAGGCATCTTCTCAGTTCCCGCAGTTGAGTTTCCCCTTTATGCTTCTCCTTTTGTTTTATTTTCTTCCTGGCTGCATGTGACTATTGGTCATTATAGGTCTTCGGACCTTATGCACCCATTCCAAAAAAAAAAAAAAAAAAAAAAAAAAAAAAAAAGTGGGTATTCAGAACAAAAGAAGACGGAACAAAGAAATCTAGATTAGTGGCAAAAGGTTTTCAATTGAATGATGAGAATCCGTTTGAACCAAATTATTCCCCTGTAGCTCGGATGTCTACGATAAGACTAATATTGTCAATGGCATTACAAAATGATTTTGAAATTAGGCAGATGGACGTACCTACAGCGTTCTTAAATGGAAAATTGGAAAATGAAATATATATATATATAAACCAGAGGGATTAATAACGAATTCACCTATATTAAAGTTGAATAGAGCACTATATGGATTGAAAGAGTCACCCAAAGTCTGGAACGATACATTCAATGATTTTGCAATAAAAAATCTGGTGTGACTGACGCACAGCACACAACTTTCTCTTACCTTCGGTAATCGAAAGTTGTGTACTGTGCTTGTCACACCAGATTTTCTGTGTCGACATGTATTTAGTTCCCTGCAGTAAGGAATATTTGAATTCAGATGTAAAAATCTGGTGTGACTGGCGCACAGCACACAACTTTCTCTTACCTTCGGTAATCGAAAGTTGTGTACTGTGCTTGTCACACCAGATTTTTTGTGTCGACATAGATTTAGTTCCCGGCAGTAGGGAATATTTGAATTCAGATGTAAAATTTATAAGTATGGGAAAATATTTATATTTTGTTACCATGGCAACCATTTCTCCTATCTTTCCTATGAAGCACAAGAGTAAAGTGTGCTTCAAACAATTTTGAGGGCAAAACGAGAATATACATTTGAAAGAGCATCTAAAAAATAATTGATTTTTGAATTTTAATCAAAATCGTTAGAGCGAATTTTGAGAAAATCGAAAAAAACTGAAAAAGTACATCAGTAAAGTACTAGTACTCTTTGGCCGATTTTGATTAAAAGCTTATTTTTCCGGTCCCGGGGGCTGTTTAACTTAAATATAAAATTTCAACCTCCTAGCTCAATTCCTTCATGCTTAAAATTGAACACACACACACACACCCACCCACACACACACAGACAGACCATGTCGCGAAAACCACTTTTTTTGGATTCAGGGGACCTCAAAACGTGAAGATCCATCAAAATCTCGACATCGAATTTTTGACATGAATCCAATACTTTCTCTCTATATATATATTACATATATACATAGGTAAGAGAAAGTAAAATTTATAAGTGTGGGAAAATATTTATATTTTGTTACCATGGCAACCATTTCTCCTATCTTTCCTATGAAGCACAAGAGTAAAGTGTGCTTCAAACAATTTTGAGGGCAAAACGAGAATATACATTTGAAAGAGCATCCAAAAAATAATTGATTTTTGAATTTTAATCAAAATCGTTAGAGCGAATTTTGAGAAAATCGAAAAAAACTGAAAAAGTACATCAGTAAAATACTAGTACTCTTTGGCCGATTTTGATTAAAAGCTTATTTTTCCGGTCCCGGGAGGTGTTTAACTTAAATATAAAATTTCAACCTCCTAGCTCAATTCCTTCATGCTTAAAATTGAACACACACACACAGACACACAGACAGACAGACCATGTCGCGAAAACCACTTTTTTGGATTCAGGGGACCTCAAAACGTGAAGATCCATCAAAATCTCGACATCGAATTTTTGACATGAAACCAATACTTTCTCTCTATATATATATTACATATATACATAGGTAAGAGAAAGTAAAAATAATTTTGAAAGATCAAAACATGATTGTTGCCTATATATCAATAAGAAAGTGTGGATATTAATCTATGTGGATGATATGTTAGTAATCGGAAAAAGTGAAGATGTTAAAGATACAGTTAAACTACTGAAGCAATATTTTCAAGCAAAAGATTTAGGTGAAATTAATAACTTTTTGGGAATGAATATAAACAGATCAAAAGAAAAGATAACAATACATCAAACAAAATTTATTGAAAAACTTTTAGACAATTTTGAGATGAAAGAATGTAAAGGAAAGGAAACGCCAATGGAAAAAGGTTTTCAATACAATCCACAAAGAAATACAGTGAATGTACCATTTAGACAACTAATAGGCAGTCTAATGTACATATCAACAACAACAAGACCAGATATAACTTTTTCGGTGTCATACTTAAGCAGATTTCTAGATAAACCAACAGAAGACACTTGGACCGCAGGGAAAAGGATCTTACGTTATCTACAAAATACAAAAGAATTAGAATTAACTTATTATAAAAGCAACGATAGTAATTTTCAATTGGAAGGCTATTCAGATGCAAATTGGGCAACCGACGTAAATGATAGAAAAAGTGTTAGTGGATGTCTAATACTATGCGGAGGAAATCCAGTGGCTTGGTTTAGCAAAAAGCAAAGTTGTGTTGCATTATCAACGGCCGAGGCCGAGTATGTGGCAGCGGCTGCTTGTGCTCAAGACCTAATTAATTTGAAAGGGTTATTAAATGATTTAAAAGTTAATAATAATACAATATTATATTGCGATAATAAAAGCTCTATTTTAATGTCAAAAAGTAATGAAAATTCGAAACGTGCCAAACATATTGATATCAAAATTCATTTTTTGAGAGATTTAGTTTCAAAAGAATTGGTTAAAATTGATTATGTATCAACAGATCAAAATCTAGCTGACATGTTAACAAAACCATTATGTAAAAGTATGTTTGTTAATCTTAGAAGTAAAATTCAAATTTTGTAAAGTGCAATTTTCATTAAGGAACATTTCAAATTGAGGAAGGGTGTTATAATATAAATTTGAATTTGCTACTTGTGTACACTATTGCTATCTGGTGGAGAATAACTTATACAAGTCAGACACACTCATGTATTTTCCGTTGACAAAAATATTAAAATATTAAAATTGTTCCGTTAATGTTGTTTTATATCTGTTTCTTCTTTTAATAAAATCCCGTCCTAGTAAGAATAATAATTAAAAATTTAACAACAACAAGTATCTTGCTCGGTATTCGTTTCTCACTCGTACCCACTGCTCGTACCTGATATCTTGCGCTTGCGCATTGATCAAATACATTAGAGTGTCGTTTCTTTCTTACCCGATACAGTTTTCGTTGCGCCTGTTCCAGGCCTGCTCTCTCTTTCCTCTCTTGAAACCCTCAACTCGCGACGCCCCGCCCCGTCCCTTCTCTCCTGGCACGGCTATTTCGCTATTGCTTTGGCGCTCTTTTCGAACGTCATTCCGAATGATTTTTTACTCTACTTTTCTCACTAGGCCCTATAATAATTAAATACAAATCTAATTATTACTAATACATTATTTCTCTTTTCATCTCTTTGAAAAAGAGAGCAGAAATGAAAAAAATTTTTTTTTTTTTAATAAATAAGTTATCTGATTTTTACTTTGAAACTATTTTTTTTTTATAAGAACATTAATTAAAAAAATAAAAATATATGTAACTGTGAATTGAAATACATAATGGACTTCAATAAATTAAATTTCGTTCGCTGGTAAAGAAATTTCTTAATTATTTTTCTAGTGCAGTATATAAATTGACATTTTAAATTTGGAGACATTAAAATGTCAGTTCAGTCAGTTTGGAAAACTCTTTAGTAATGGATAATTATGAGTTTGTTCTCAACACAAGAATAAATAGCGTAGAAAGCATTTGAAAAAATGTTAGACACGTTGTTATTGACTTGAATTAATGTAAAGTTGGCGTTGCTGGGTGAAATTTGTTTCGGGTACAAAAGTATCAGGTAAAAATATCGGGTCAGAACAAGTACCTGTAACAGCTGGTACCTGGTACAGCAAAATCGAGTAACGACCCATGTCTACTCTCCATACTACGATAAAGTTTTTTTCATCTGAGTTACACCTGATTGTTATATTAATTTAAATTATTGTATTTTGATTTTGAATTATTTGGCAAGATGGAAATTTATTTAAACCAATGAGTATTTTTATTTTTATTTTATTTGAAATTCCTATCGGGATCCCCGTTTATTTGTCCGAGGTGCTTTCGTGTACGAAGACACACACCTCGAACCCAACCGGCCTCTGGCCGTAGCCATCTACCGGCACCCCGTGAAGTTACATCATTTCCTATCTCTAACTCCTGCTATCGTCTCTAGCTCTTGAACTAATCATTATTTCTGGTTCCAACCGGCTCCTTATATCCAACCTCTTCTATGCTATGGAGGATGTCCTGGTTTGAGGAGGGACTCCCTCAGCACCGGCGTGTAGCCTACTCCTTTCGAAGAATGCATCACTGAGAGGGAATCTTCTTTACGTCCCTTCCACAGGACGGGATGTCACAGCAACTCCCTCTCCTCGTAGAGTTGCCTGAGGGCTATTGTGGTAAGATCCTATATTCCAATCCAGGGCTTGCTTGAGGACCAATGAGTATAAATAAATATAGCTGGATATAGACTAAAAAATTAAATTGTTTAAAGTTCCTATCTATGTTCTCTAACTAATTTATATGTTGTATTTAAATAAAAAACAAAAATAGTTAATTGAATATTTCTTTTAATTAAAATATATATATATATATTATTATAACATGTTTTTTTTTTAATTGATTCAAACATAATATATAAAGAGATATTTATAACAATATTTAAAAAATTTCATTTAACATTTATTTTTTATCATCTGTTTTTAAAAAATTGTATTTCTTATTTATAAAAAAAATATAAGTATATAAATAATAATAATAACAATAATAATTACAAATCACAAATAGTAGTGTATGTAAAATAGAATACAAAGTGTGAATAAAATATTTTCTTCTTTAATCAGGCTCTTGAGATCTCCATATTGTTTATATTTGTTTTATACACAAAATCAAAAAATTATGGAGAGTAGGATCCCAGGAAAGCCTTGCAATTCGGGCAGTAGTGGTTTGTATCTTGACAACTGTCTGTACAATAGGGAATTGCTGCACAGGGCCAGCATCTGGAAAAAAAATGGAAAATTTATATTGTTATGCCTAATTGTTATGACTTTTTTAAAGTCTATTTTTGAGATCATTTTGACTGTCACTATCTATCTGACCAATTTCCTGTTCGAATTCAAATTATACAGAGAATCGTTTTTTTTTTTTTTTTAAACACTCGCACTTTTTTCCATACACACATGCACAGAGTCTTTTCGGCAACTCAGGACTATAACCATACTCTTATCATACTTATATATAAAAGGCTAAGAGGGTGTCCGATGTGTGAAACAACCAATCAGGCCTCAGGGATAGCGCCATGGTAACAAAATATAAATATTTACCCATGTTTACGATTTTTACTTTCTCTTACCTATGTATATATGTAATATATATAGAGAGAGAAAGTATTGGATTCATGTCAAAAATTCGATGTCGAGATTTTGATGGATCTTCACGTTTTGAGGTCCCCTGAATCCAAAAAAGTGGTTTTCGCGACATGGTCTGTCTGTGGGTGGGTGGGTGTGTCTGTCTGTGTGTCTGTGAACAAAATATCTCAAGAACGAAAAGAGCTAGGAAGTTGAAATTTTATATTTAAGTTAGGCACCCCCATGGGACGTGACACGAAGGTTTTTAACAAAATCGACCAAAGAGTACTAGTACTTTACTGATTCACTTTTTCAGTTTTTTTCGATTTTCTCAAAATTTGCTGCAACGATTTTTTTTAAAATTCAAAAATCAATTATTTTTTAGATTCTCTATAAAATGTATATTCTCATTTTGTGATTGAAATCTTCTGAAGACCACTTTACTCTTGGACTCCATAGGAAAGATAGAAGAAATGGTTGCCATGGTAACAAAATATAAATATTTTCCCATACTTATAAATTTTACATCTTGAAATTCGAATGTACCGTACTGTCGGAAACTAAATATATCGACACAAAAAATCTAGTGTGACAAGCACAGAACACAACTTTCTCTTACCGAAGGTTAAGAGAAAGTTGTGTGCTGTGCGCCAGTCACACAAGATTTTATTTAGTTTATATATATATACTTCAAGGAGATGTTAAACTCTATTTATATGTATCAATCAACTATTTCGATTTCTATGTCAACATAACTAAAAATACATTTTTGTAAAACAACTGCAAAAGTTATATCCCCATGAATATTGATCAGAAACAACTGCTGTGTGGAAGTTAAATACATGTTCCCTAACTAACTTTTTTAGACGAAAAGACAAAAATTAGCACTACTGTAAAAAAATTGTTTTTTGTCCCTACCTGATCTATGTCGACACAAAAATCTGGTGTGACAAGCACAGTACACAACTTTCGATTACCGAAGGTAAGAGAAAGTTGTGTGCTGTGCGCCAGTCACACCAGATTTTTTTTTATTTATTTACATTTTGAATTCTAAAATATCGGCGTAGTAAATTTTTTGTCTGTGTACCGGGAGAGTCCCGGAAAGGATATGTATGATTCACAAAAAATCTTAAGTTCATGAATAATTAACCGCTAAAATAATCTCTACATATAAAAATGAAAAGGGAAAATGTATGTACCGGTATGTATATAAGTAGGCGAGCAAGGGGGTCCAGGGGGCGCAGCCCCCCTGGCTAGACGGAAAGCTCCGCCGAAGGCGGGGCTTTGCGTCTAGTTAATCTCTATATATATAAAGAGAGAACAGACTGACTGACTTACAATCATCGCACAGCCTAAACTGTAAGGCCTAGAAAGTTGAAATTTGGCATGTAGATTACATTTGTGCCCTAGGCGTCATTTAAGAAGCCATTTTTCGAAATTCCCATTTTAAGGGCCCCAAATGGTCATTTATGGGTAAAATTTTGACTTTACAATAATTTCTAAACCAAAAAAGATATCAATTTGGTTTCTTCGCTAAAACCTTCTTTAGATAAAAATCTAAATTGGTTGTTTCAGGGTTTTTTGAAATTCGGCCCCTAAGTACCCCAAATCGCCAATTTAGGGAAAAACAATATATTTAAAGGTAAAATTTTGATCTACATTAATTTCTAAACCATAAAAGATATCGATTTGCTTTTTTCACTAAAACCTTCCTTAGATAAAAATCTAAATTTGTTGTTTCAGGGTTTTTTGAAATTCGGCCCCTAAGTACCCCAATTCATCATTTGTTTGAAAAATTCGGATTTTCTAACTTTTTAATGAAATGAGATATCAATAAGTCCCCCCCCCCCACCCCCCTAAATGAATCCCCCCCTCCAAAGGTCCCCCTCTCCCATAAAAGTAATTTTGGTGTTGTTTTTTGAAATTGGGCCGCTAAGTACCCCAATTCATCATTTTTCTAAAAAATGCATTTTTCTTCCCAACACTTTTCTTCTCTTCTCCATCTCTATATATACATGTATAGGGAGAGAGCTCACTGACTGACTTACAATCATCGCACAGCCTAAACTGTAAGGCCTAGAAAGCTGAAATTTGGCATGTAGATTACATTTGTGCCCTAGGCGTCATTTAAGAAGCCATTTTTCGAAATTCATGACCCCACTCCTATCCTCCCACCCGCCAAAACCCAAATTAAAAACCCCTAATTTTTTTAATATTCTTAGAATTTATATAATTTTTATACACATAATCTATTTGTGAGATTTAATAATTTTTTTTTTTTTTTAGAAATTTAAATTTTCAATAGGATATTTATTACTAGGGCTCGGATTTCGCCCTATTTGCCTTTTTTTAATTTATGGCATAAAATTTAGGCCAATATATGTATACGTTTCATGAAATTCTGAATAAAATAAGAGGAATTTGTTAGTGCCTATCATGCCTATTTTGGCTTATTCTGGGTTTTAGTGCCTATTTCATCTATAAATGCCTTTTTTAGTGCCTATTTTATGTTCAAATAGCCAATTTCAATTTTTTACGAGCTATACATAGCCTGAATTTAAAATTTTTTTGAATTATCAAGAAAATATTTCAAGGGGGGGGGGGGTAAAGGGGTAATTACTCCCCCCCCCCGGGATTTGAAAAAAATACTTTTTTTCGAAAAAAAAAAATTATTTTTAATGTAAAATTTTAAAAATTAGTACTTAAAAATTTGATTTGTATTTTTATTCTGTCAAACAAATACAGAATGAGCCTTTAAATTAGCGAAATTAGGAAAAAATTGTGTGCTGTGCGACCAGTTTATTGCCTTGGCGTTATTTTGGAAGCATCTTTCGAAATTTTAATTTTAAGAGCACTGAATTTTCATTTTGGAGTTTTTTTTAAATTTTATAATGACTTTTAAACGGGTTGAGATATCAATTTGCTTTTTGCGCTAAAGAAGAAACGAGGGGGCATTGAGGGTTGGCCACAAATTAAGAATTTTACGCTCTGGGAAATTCAGGGTTTCAACGATGGTCGTGCTAGAAACATGTAGCAAGCTATAAACTTGCCCGCCGAAGGCGGCAATTGCTCGCCGAAGGCGAGCTCGGGGTCCAGGGGGCGAAGCCCCCCTGGCTAGCGCAAGGTTCGCCGAAGGCGAACTTGCGGCTAGTATTATATATACGTATCTATATTGGGGTCCAGGCATTCTTATTCGCTTGAATAAAATATTCGGACTGCCTGGGATCCGAACCCACGACCAGGGGCGCCGGAACGAATTTGATTCAGGGGGGGGGGGGGCAAAAAATTTTTTTTAGAAAATTAAAATAATTTAATATGTTCAAATAGTATAAAACAAAAACAAATCTAGTATAAAACTTTAAAATCTTTTTAAATAAAATCACAATTTTAATAAAATTAAAATTTTAAAAAATTTGGTAGTGATTTTTCAAAAATTTTTGGAAAAAATTTGGAAAAAAATGAATTTCTTACTCCTTTAATTTAGAAGATTTTATTTTTCAAAAGTAAAAATATATCATTTTTAATAATAAATGAAATAAAAGAAGAAATTTTGCCCCCCTCTGCCCCTCCCCCTGTAGGATGCCAGGGGGGCAATGTACCCTTGCCCCCCCCCCCAGTTCCGGCGCCTATGCCCACGACCCTTGGTATACAAGGCAAGCACGCAAGCACGCTACCACGGAGAATCTTATAGAGAGCTCACAAAAAATACTCGGGCCTCCAAATCCCCAAAAAGGGGGGGGGGGGGCTCAAAAAATTCCAGAATTTTCCCATTGGAATGCATTGGGTTCTATCTTTCCCATTATGAAAAATTAAAGCTAATTAATTTTAATAAAATTTTTTTTCTTTTCACGGGACAAGGTAGCCTGAGCCGCCGAAGACGATAATTAGGGATATAAATTTATAAAATCTGGTGTGACTGGCGCACAACACACAACTTTCTCTTACCTTCGGTAATCGAAAGTTGTGTACTGTGCTTGTCACACCAGATTTTTTGTGTCGACATGTATTTAGTTCCCGGCAGTAGGGAATATTTGAATTCAGATGTAAAATTTATAAGTATGGGAAAATATTTATATTTTGTTACCATGGCAACCATTTCTCCTATCTTTCCTATGAAGCACAAGAGTAAAGTGTGCTTCAAACAATTTTGAGGGCAAAACGAGAATATACATTTCAAAGAGCATCTAAAAAATAATTGTTTTTTGAATTTTAATCAAAATCGTTAGAGCGAATTTTGAAAAAATCGAAAAAAACTGAAAAAGTACATCAGTAAAGTACTAGTACTCTTTGGCCGATTTTGATTAAAAGCTTATTTTTTTCGGTCCCCGGGGGTGTTTAACTTAAATATAAAATTTCAGCCTCATAGCTCAATTCCTTCATGCTTAAAAGTGAACACAGACACACACACCCACAGACAGACCATGTCGCGAAAACCACTTTTGGATTCAGGGGACCTCAAAACGTGAAGATCCATCAAAATCTCGACATCGAATTTTTGACATGATTCCAATACTTTCTCTCTATAGGTACCATGGGGAACATAAACATTTGCACCCTAACAGGTTTGCAAGACGCCTACTAGTTAGGCAGCCCAATCGACTCACCACTACATATGCAGTGTCTGTGTGAATTTACCTGAGCTAGGGTTCTGAGGGTCTTTTATGATAGAAGCCATAAACCATCCCTTTTGAACAATCTATATAGCGATATAGCGTAGCCTTTTCATATCAAATGAATTTGATCTCAAATTAATAGAATTTCAACATTTTAATTAATCTTATCTTCTTATTTGGAAAAAATTAACTTATTTCACAATTTGAACGAAACTTGTGTCCCAATTTTTAGTAAAATTTTTCCGATATCTATAGATCTTTATACTAGGTAATAATATCTCGGGGCGTTAAAATATTCTTATTTATATTCTTAAAAAAAAAAAAAAAAACTGTTATTTCGGATTTTTGTAACGAGAGGTCTTACAACATAGAATGTGGCATGTTCAGACAATAGATAAAATTTAAATAAAATAAGAGAAAGCAAAAATTTGCGAATTCTTCTTTCTATCTCGCAATGCAAGAAGCCAGATCGATGAAATTTAATAAATAATTCTTGCCCTAAAATTGGAGATCTGATTCAAATTTTGTAGTAAATACTTCAACCGGAAGTAGGCCTACTTTACCTAAGATTATAGAAGTATTTTAAAAATGTAATATTTATAGTAAAGAAAGTGAGAAAGAAATGCACTTCTCTTTTGAGTAGCAAAGTGGCGAAAATATATTTCAATTCTTTGCTATCGATTCTGGCCTATTAATTTGTTGCCCGGCTATTTAAATGTATGGTATATGTTTATAAAACTTTCAAACCCTTCTTACCAAGAATGGAATTAGGCCACTTTCAAAATTAATAACCAGATTAAAATATTTTTAAAAGGTAATTTTTATAATCTTAGGTAAAGTACTAACTACTTCCGGTTGAAGTATTGTAATTACTCCAAAATTTGAAACAGATATACAATTGTAGTAAGGAAGAAAGAAAAGAGCGATTGCAGCTAAGTTTATTTCGTTTATTTAGCGCTTCAAGCCGACGTTTCGGTCTAGATCTGAACAAAAAATTGAAAATATATAGACAAAAGTTGATGTTCATAACAAGAACAAATCCTCCTCAGGAATGCAGATAACAGCCACCTAACTTGACAAAGTTTCCAACATCATCATGTATTTGTTCAAATTTCCAAAATCATCTTTCGCTCATATTTTCAATTTTTCTATATTCCTATTATTAATGCTCAAAAGATAAAACAATCAAAAATGAATCCAACACTTTTGAATGCCAAAAGAATTTCATGATGATGATAACTCCTGGATCCGGAGAGAGCCTCCTTTAATGGATCATATCCAAACTCAGACATTCTCATCAACCTGAAAGGTTATAAATAAATTTTTATAATCTATTGTATTTATAATTAAAATAATTAAACTTCTAGGTCTACTTCTCACTCTACAAAATTGATTGATTGCCTCTACATGACATCTGAGAACAGCCTTCCGATTGCATCTGTCTCTATTTAGATCATTCCTAATAACTTTTTATCAACTTCGGTAAGTAAAAAAAAAAAAATAATCAATAACAGGTGATATATAACTCTATAATTCATTTAATCATTTTTCAGATAATCTAAATTTCATCCAATTCTTGAAGGTTTATTATAAAATTTGCAGGTTGTACACCATTATCAAGCCAATATATAAAAATCTGGTGTGACTGGCGCACAGCACACAACTTTCTCTTTCCCTTCGGTAAGAGAAAGTTGTGCACCGTGCTTGTCACACCAGATTTTTTGTGTCGAGATATATTTAGTTTCCCACAGCACCTTAGTTTCAAACTTGATCACTTGCATTTCATAAGTAAAAAGTAAAAAAGTCAATTGATTCAAAATTTCCATAGGCTCTGGGTATTTTAAATGTCAAAAATAGTTGATTTATATCAATTTTAATCTAAAAAAGAAAAAGATTTATATTCAGTTAACATGGCAACCGAATCTCCTACCTTTTTCCTATGAAGTACAAGAGTAAAGTGTGCTTCAAAAAATTTCAAACGCAAAATGAGAATATAGATTTTAAAGAGTACATAAAAAAATATGATTGATTTGATTTATGAATTTTAAACAAAATCATTGGAGCGAATTTTGAGAAAATAAGTACAATGTTAATTAATTACTAGTACTTTTTGGCCGATTTTGATTTTTTTAAAAAGAATGCATTTATAATGTATTGTCCTATGTTAGATTTTTATATATTGTCCTGATGATGGATACATTGAATGACCGGAACTGTGTATTTCAATCAGTCGTCGGCAAATAAAACCTCCGAAAAATAATTGGTTCAAAAAACTGTACGTTCAACCTGCAAATTTCATAGCCAACCTTCGAGAATTGGATGATATTCTGCTTGAGCAATTTCTTGGATATAATATAAATCTTCTCATTTTTTAAATAATAATATTCTTTAAAGGATAGATGACCCGGGCCCCACTGCCCCCTCCCCCCTGAGACTGCTTGTTTCACTAAGTGTAGCACTAATAATGAATAACTTATCCTTTGATTTTCAGATGAGATTTTTAATAATGTAATCTTGATTATCTTCAATGCCAATATATCCGACCAACGGTCCGAAGAATCAACCTTCGAGCTATTTAATGCAAATAACACCTGAATCCAGAGAAGGCCACCCTTAATGGACAATCAGGGCAATCATGACCACTCTCATGCACGGCGATAATATCATTCAACAATTAACTGCCCGGATAATCAAATCATCATATAATACTTTGAACTTTTGGACCAGGAGACGGTCTCCCATAATGGATAGATTACACAGGTAAAAAAATGGTAAAAATTTGAGTAGTTTTTTCAGTTTTTCGCTTATATCTCGTAAACTAAGCATGTTTTGTGTATGAAAATATATTAGAAAGTTGTAGAGCTAAAATTTGGTTCATAAAACGAATATGTAGACTCAATATTAACCGAGATACTGTCGATCAAAGTTTCTATTTGTTTTACATTTCGAGTAACTTTGGACTTTTTCCAGTTTTTCGCTTATATCTCGCAAACTAAACATATTTTGTTCAGCATAGTACAATACAAAATTGTAGAGTATTAAATTTGCTAAAATTTGGTTGATGAATAGAATTTGTAAACTCAATATTAACCGAAATACGATCGAACGTATTTTCTATTTGTTTTACATTTCGAGAAACTTTGTCTAACTTTGCTTAATATTGGGTATACATATTGGTTTTAACAACGAAATTTTAACAAATTTAATGCCCTACAACTTTGTATTGTATTATATTACACAAAATATGCTTAGTCCACGAGATATGAAACAAAATAAAAACTGAAAAAAGTCGTAAAATTTTGAGTTTTTTGCAAACGCCCCTCCCCCAAAATAGTACATGGTCCTCGAGGTCAAATACTTTCGATAGATCCTTTAGTACCCCCAAATAACTCATAAAAATTTCTACAAGCAAATAGTGGCTCAACACATTATAAATAAATAAATATTGTCTATATGTCCGGTGTTCTTATTATTTTGTCTAACACCTGTACAAACAAAAGAAATACAAAAAAATTCATTTTAAACGTGATTTCTTGTATGCTATTGTTTACACAAATCTTAAAATTAAAAAGACTGATGTTCAGCAAAAACTAAATTTTAATATTTAAAAAAATATATATATATATATATATATATTGTTATATATAAAGCCCCATGAGAGTGTAAGAAGGGATAAGGAAATATACCTGGAAATTTTTTTATACATCAAATAAGAACGAGTCAATGTTTGTGAAAAGTTTATATTATTTATTTAAAATATAATGACAATAGTTAATTTTAATTATATCAAATTACAGTGAGGGAAGTGATCAAATTAGCAACCAACCCTTCCCCCCCTTTGTGCGGCGATGCGTGGATTGGAAGAAAAGAGAGTAGGGGGGAATGTTCCTCCCCTTTTACGGAGAAAGGAACCTGAAAAAGGACAAACGAAGATTAGTTAAAAGAAAAGTGAATTAAAATAACAAAATAATGAATTTTTAACTTACAAAAAAATCAAAATTTCTTCTTAATAAGAAAAAATTAAAATATAAATTCCATAAGGTGAACCCCCACCCCAATGGAGGGGAGCGTCTGGGCGAAGGGGAAGCCAAGTCACGAGGAGGAGACGCTTTTGAGCAGCCGAGAGAGACGCAACATCGAAAAGTCCGCAGGAGTATAATTTTAAAGTGTGCGTTTTCCTATCAATATTAAAACGCGACCAATTGTTGAAGTGGTCCTGAGATAGATCACAACACCTGCAATCAAAGAAAACAGAAAGAAGAGGCGAGCAATCTCCATCACACATACTTCGAATTACCTGAGCAGCAGCGGCAAGGCGGCTCCAATTCCGCAACATTCAAATTAATCAACGCTCTCAATAACCAGCTAAGTTGTCCGTATTTGCCCCTGTGTTCCCCAGTGTTTGATTCCATAAAAAAAGCGCTTAAATAAAATTACAAAGGTTCAAAATAATATATGATCATATATCGAACTCACGTAAATTATTAATCAATCTCACGTGACGATATACAAACTCTTAAAATAAATTAATAAAAAGAATAGTAATTAACTTTCCCTATTATAAGCCTAGATATAAGTTTTATTTGAAATCTCAGAATACAGCAAATGCTAAATAAATATAGCAAAAGTATATTTAATAATTAATAAAAAAATTCGTTGTATAAATTAAATTCAAATCACTCATTGCTCATTTAATTAATCAATAATCAAACTAATTAAAGCGAAGTAGATAACTCATTAAAATTATAATAATTAACAAAATTCTTATTTCTTTTATTTTCAACACCTTTTATTAACAATTTCAGGTACAGGCTAAGCTGAGTTGCACGTACAGTAAATAACGTAATAAAATTAATAAAAGCACACACCCCCGTATATAGATCCCAATATATATATATATATATATATATATATGGGGCATTCCACGCCAACTCGACCACTTCTGAACCCGACCATTTTTGATTTGGCTGAAACTTTGTCATCTTTTTGTACCTTATTGAAAACGTGTCTGAGAATTTTTTCAGATTTTTCGACCCAGCCAAAAAAAAGTTATAGCATTTTCAAAAAACATCGATTTTTTTTTTCAAATAACCGTAAAACTGTCAAAAATTAACTTATCGGGACGATTTTTTTTTTGAAATTTTTGTCTTTAAATGTACTTTTCAGAAAAAAATATGACAAAATTTTACAGATTCATCTTAAACGTTTTTTTTGACATTTTCGGAAAAAAACAAAAATTTCGGGATGAATGACACTTTTTTTTTTAATTTTTTTTTTTTTATAAAAAACTTTGATTTTTTCTACAAATTCTCTGAAAATTTCAGAGTGGGATTATTTCGCGTTCTATTTTTTTTATTTTTGAAAAAAAAAAAAATTTTTTTTCTCCGCTTATTTATCACTAGCGTCTCGGGATATGACTGAGAGTTGCAGGGAAGAGTTTTTATTTTTTATTTTAAATATTTGATTAATATATTTTTCAATTATTTACACCCTAAGGAAGCGTCATTTTAAATTTTATTAAAAACGAATGAAAAATAAATTTCAGGGGGGTGATTGAACTTTCTGATGTCTAAAATACCATTTTTCAATTATTTACACCCTAAGAAAGCGTCATTTTAAATTTTATTAAAATCGAATGAAAAATAAATTTCAGGGGGGGTCAGAGGGGTGATTGAACTTTCTGAGGTCTAAAATACCATTTTTCAATTATTTACACCCTAAGAAAGCAACATTTTAAATTTTATTAAAATCGAATGAAAAATAAATTTCAGGGGGGCAGGGGGGTGATTGAACTTTCTGAGGTCTAAAATACCATTTTTCAATTATTTACACCCTAAGAAAGCGTCATTTTAAATTTTATTAAAATCGAATGAAAAATAAATTTCAGGGGGGGGGGCAGGGGGGTGATTGAACTTTCTGATGTCTAAAATACCATTTTTCAATTATTTACACCCTAAGAAAGCGTCATTTTAAATTTTATTAAAATCGAATGAAAAATAAATTTCAGGGGGGGGGGCAGGGGGGTGATTGAACTTTCTGAGGTCTAAAATACCATTTTTCAATTATTTACACCCTAAGAAAGCGTCATTTTAAATTTTATTAAAATCGAATGAAAAATAAATTTCAGGGGGGTCAGGGGGGTGATTGAACTTTCTGAGGTCTAAAATACCATTTTTCAATTATTTACACCCTAAGAAAGCAACATTTTAAATTTTATTAAAATCGAATGAAAAATAAATTTCAGGGGGGGTCAGGGGGTGATTGAACTTTCTGATGTCTAAAATACCATTTTTCAATTATTTACACCCTAAGAAAGCGTCATTTTAAATTTTATTAAAATCGAATAAAAAATAAATTTTAGGGGGGTCAGGGGGGTGATTGAACTTTCTGAGGTCTAAAATACCATTTTTCAATTATTTACACCCTAAGAAAGCAACATTTTAAATTTTATTAAAATCGAATGAAAAATAAAAAAAAAAAAATTTTAGGAGGGGGGGTGGGGGCGCAGAGCGGAAAAATCTTTTCAAATGTCGAATTGTTAGGGGGAGGAATAGTTTTTATTTTTCATTTTAAAGATTTGATAAATATATTTTTCATAAAGCGAGTTAGATCCTGTTTTCCAATGCTTTGCTATGGGGTAATTGATAACCCCCAAAAAGGGGGGGTTCCCTACCCCTAATTCGATATAATGATAGCCTAAAACCACCCCCGGAAAATTCCCTACCCATTAAAAAAAAACTCCATGAAAATCGGTCCAGTAGTTTCGGAGTCTATGCGTTACAAGACAGACAGACAGACAGAGATTGTCTTTTATATAATAGTATAGAAGATGATGGTGCTCTTAAATTCTTCCAGGACTGCCCGAGATTCTAGAAAATTGAAGAAAAATAATAATAATAATAGTTAGAGGTGATGAAAATCGAGAAAATTCCATTTATCTTGAAAAAGATAGAAATTAGTTGTGTATTCAACTACTGAAGAATTTGAAGCGTCAAGTAAAAGCTTAGAAACATGGGCGTAACTAGGGGGGGTGCCGGGGGGCCTGGCCCTCCCCAGAAAGCTCCTTGCCCCAAGAAAAATTGAGAAAATATGGGGCTTTTCAGGGCCTCCGGAGGATGGCTGGTCCCATGGCCCCCCTTTAACTTTTCTTGGGGCAAGGAGCTTTCTGGGGAGGGCCAGGCCCCCCTGGCACCCCCTAGTTACGCCCATGTTTCTAAGCTTTTACTTGACGCTTCAAATTCTTCAGTAGTTGAATACACAACTAATTTCTATCTTTTTCAGGATAAATGGGATTTTCTCGATTTTCATCACCCCTAACTATTATTATTATTTTTCTTTAATTTTCCAAAGAATCCAAAGAAACGACAAATGTATTATCCTTACAATTCTTATTTTTAAAATTTGTTCTACCCTTGAAGAGATGAAGTGGCTGTTATATTTGACAATAAGAGGATAAAGGAGCAAGCAGCCAGGTAGTTAGTCTCCACGAAATGAAACTCTCTATTGAGGAAACAGTTTCGGTTTTAATGAAATATAACCATCATCAGTCCATTTTGAGCTGAAAGCATTGTTGAGTTAGAAAAATCAAAATAACAAAAGATTATTTGAATATTTACAAACAATATATAACTGATACATACAGTGTGAGCTCAAATGACAAAGCATTGAGTCATATTGCGGAGTTGTCAGTAGATGTGTATTATACATAAATTATTTGTATAAAATACAAGGCAATGCAATCAGCTTATACGAAGCGCCAAGTTTGAGATACAAAATTGTTTTTGTTAATGAGAGATTTTATTTATTACATTTGATATTATAGTAAATATTTTGTACAATGACCTCTTATAGGGTCAGAGGTGATGATGGTATACCGAACTCATGTTTGTTTATTGAAAGGCGATAATCCAACCTAACCCAAGCAAATCCCTCCGAGCAAAAGTCAATGGCAATGAGTTGACACAAATTTGATATTCGAATTTTTTATATAAAAATATAAAATTATTAAAATTGTTTACAAGTTTATTTTAATCAAAATCTATCTGAAAGACAACATTGCCACCAACTATAATTATATTCAATAAAATAAATAAAAGGATTTTCGAGATGGTGATGGAGCAGATTATACACTTATTTAATTCACACACACAACTTGGCTCCCAGGCCATCAAGAAATGAAATATAAAAATTACTAAGCCCCACACAATCAGTCTGGAAATTTATTGCCCGGTCCCCCAGTGCCCAATTAGATCTAAAATTTCTAATATAATTTCTAATTTTAAAAATAGGAATTATCGTTTGAAACCTTGCTCACGGGCTCTCCAGACAGACATTATTAAAACCACAAAATATCAAAAGTTGAACCCTGACATTGTTTTTGTGCAATCGGATAAGTCAAAATTGTCTGTCATAACAACTGCAGACTCATATAAAGATAACATGTTATCTTTAATATCCGACGCAGAAACATATAAAGAAATATCTCATAACCCGATCAAAAAGCTAGAGGGGGAAATTAATAAATATTTAACATCTTGCAATAATGATGAGCTAATTGATCGTAAGACCTTAAATAAACTTAAACCAAAAAACTCTACTATAGCTAGGTTATATGGTTTAATAAAAACTCACAAGGGTATAGCTCCTAACCACCCCTATCGACCTGTAGTCTGTCTGGAGAGCCCGTGAGCAAGGTTTCAAACGATAATTCCTATTTTTAAAATTAGAAATTATATTAGAAATTTTAGATCTAATTGGGCACTGGGGGACCGGGCAATAAATTTCCAGACTGATTGTGTGGGGCTTAGTAATTTTTATATTTCATTTCTTGATGGCCTGGGAGCCAAGTTGTGTGTGTGAATTAAATAAGTGTATAATCTGCTCCATCACCATCTCGAAAATCCTTTTATTTATTTTATTGAATATAATTATAGTTGGTGGCAATGTTGTCTTTCAGATAGATTTTGATTAAAATAAACTTGTAAACAATTTTAATAATTTTATATTTTTATATAAAAAATTCGAATATCAAATTTGTGTCAACTCATTGCCATTGACTTTTGCTCGGAGGGATTTGCTTGGGTTAGGTTGGATTATCGCCTTTCAATAAACAAACATGAGTTCGGTATACCATCATCACCTCTGACCCTATAAGAGGTCATTGTACAAAATATTTACTATAATATCAAATGTAATAAATAAAATCTCTCATTAACAAAAACAATTTTGTATCTCAAACTTGGCGCTTCGTATAAGCTGATTGCATTGCCTTGTATTTTATACAAATAATTTATGTATAATACACATCTACTGACAACTCCGCAATATGACTCAATGCTTTGTCATTTGAGCTCACACTGTATGTATCAGTTATATATTGTTTGTAAATATTCAAATAATCTTTTGTTATTTTGATTTTTCTAACTCAACAATGCTTTCAGCTCAAAATGGACTGATGATGGTTATATTTCATTAAAACCGAAACTGTTTCCTCAATAGAGAGTTTCATTTCGTGGAGACTAACTACCTGGCTGCTTGCTCCTTTATCCTCTTATTTGTTCTACCCTTTAAATAGCAATTATATGAAATATGACCCATTTTGTTACAATTAAAACATTTTATATTTCTCCTATCATATTTATTTGTACTTGACTTAAAAGCCGCTTCATTTTGACCCCTTTGCTCTAAATTATTCTTTGAATTTTCTTGTAACAATTTCATTTTCATAAATTCACTTGTTATCTTTGCACCCGAATTTTCTAATGCCATAACCATTGGTCGATATTCAATAGGTAGACCACTTAACATCAATGACCCTATTAATTCGTCGCATAATTTAAAACCAATATCCTCAATAAAGAATTATATATATCATGTGTTGGTCCATGAGGTAATTATGAAAAACATATAACCAAGTATTTATTAATTTAAATAAGCGAAAAATGTAGGTACCGCCGGGAGTTGCACCACGGATCTTGTCGATTTACGCTCAACATGCCCTACTGTTGGACCACAGTACGCACTCGCTTATTTAAATTATGATAGATCGCTGATTTCAGTCTACTAGAGAAACGCCGCTCAAATCAAGCGTTCATGTTTCTCCGTTACTGAGGCGCGATCTAGATGGACGTTTTGAGAAATTAACTCAATTATGCAATTAATAAATAAAGAATTATATATATCATGTGTTGGTCCATGAGGTAATTATGAAAAACATAGCGGCGTTTCTCTAGTAGACTGAAATCAGCGATCTATCATAATTTAAATAAGCGAGTGCGTACTGTGGTCCAACAGTAGGGCATGTTGAGCGTAAATCGACAAGATCCGTGGTGCAACTCCCGGCGGTATCTACATTTTTCGCTTATTTAAATTAATGAATACTTGGTTATATGTTTTTCATAATTACCTCATGGACCAACACATGATATATATAATGCTTTTAAGCTGTTTTTTCAGGGGGAGAGAATTGGTTTTTTACAGTTTTATACCTTTTATACATTGGCCTAGTTTTATCCGCGATAGTTTTATAGATGTATAAAACCGTGTATTATACTCGGCGGGATAAAACTTGCCAACTCTGAAACTGGACAACTATTGGTGCAGCCAAAAATCTCCGATTTTTTACAATCCAATAAGACGTTTCGGGTTAATTTTATAGACCCATCATTGGTATGGACAAGGACAATAACAATTTTGAAAGATCAATCATGGGTCTATAAATTTAACAAGAAACGTCTTATTGGATTGTAAAAAATCGGAGTATTTTTGGCTGCACCTGTTCGTTGTCTTGTTTATAGACAAAAAAAAACAAAAAACAAAAAAACAAGGGATTTATCACATGTAGAAAGCGCATTGGGTGGTACTTGATTTTGGCGCTCGCTGCACCTATTGACTTTAGGTGGCTATCTTAATATTTGACCGGTGCATCTGTAAACATATAAAAATATATTATTGCTAGCCGGGGGCTTTGCCCCCCTGGACCTCCCACCAGCTGGCTCGGGCCCGCCTGCGGCGGAACCTCGCCTTTTCCTAATTATGAGAAGCTTCACGTCTATATACAGGGGGACTTACTGTCGACAGTAAGTCCCCCATAGGACAGTTTGTAATCCAAGTCGAGGATGAAGGCCCTTGTTCAGAAGAATAAGTTCCAAGATTAGGAAAATTTTGCTTCTGTTTTTTTGCCAGAAATCCAGCAATATACATCAGCCCATCTTCTTCTTGGAACGAATTTTCTTGAATTCTTGAATTATCAGAAGATGGACTAGAATCACTAGTACTAATTCCTATAGTATCTCAATCTCTTGGTTCTTCGTCAATTTTTGGGATTGGAATTACTGCATCTTTCAAGGTTTTTGATAAAACAAATTCTTCTTTATTCATTTCTGGGTTTTGAATTATATTGGAATGAATATTAGTAATTCCAGGAATTTTACCTAGAAGAATCATCCTTATTCTATACAATGCATCCAACGGGGAAGGATGGTCGTAGAGGCCACCTCTGGTTCTAATCTGAAAATATATATATAGAAAAAGTAAAAATTATTTTATTTTTATTTTCAATCTAAAAAAAAATACAATTTTCTATTTTAAAATTTGAATTCTAATTTGTTTATATAATGAATCTCTAAATTTAATATGGGAACTTTCCATGCTAGAAGTTTCCATAATATATATATATATATATATATACTTTAAAAAATGAGATAATGAATATCTTATAATATTAATATGAAAAAATAAGCTCTGTATGGTATCATAATTTTTTCAAATAAAAATTAATAAAAATACCTGAGAGAAAAAGTTTTCTGAACAATCTTGATTTAGTCGATGGGTTAAAAGATAAGAAATATCATGTTTTATTTTCATGTCATTATATCATTCATGTTATTAAATTTTGCACTGAGCTTGAATTTATAAGCAAAGCTTTTTGGAAAACTTGAATACTTTGTTTTCCAATACATCTCATAGTTTTAAAAGTTGTTTTTATTTTTGTTAATAATTTATTTTGCATATCTAGCTGGTTACCATAGGGTTTCTTTGTAGCTATTGTGTGTGAAGGGGTATAACAATTCAGCAAATCAAACCAATTGCTTATTAATTCGATAAATTGGCTCAAAACTTCTATTTCTTGTTTATTAACCTCATCCGAATAGTGTTTGAGACCAACAGAAGTTGTGTGTGAAAATAGTTGTGCACCCAAAGAAACATTTTGTCTTTGTGATCCTTCGCATAAAATGTGTAAAGGAGTTAATTTGTGCAGAGAGCTAATCTCACTTTTTCTATTTTCAATTAGTTGTTGTACTAAATCTTTTCGAATTACAAATCCATTTTCTAGGATAAAACCAGTATCAATAAACCAGTTTCTAATGAGTTTTAAAATGTGGGGAGCATCTGGAAAAATATGAATTCTCTCTTTTGTCATAGGATGTAAATAGTATGAATGGTCTATATCAATATACAAATCTTTCCAAAGACCTTGATTTCCTCCTCCACAGTCAGAGGTGCATCCAACTACATTATATCCAACAGCATGTAAATTTACAATAACATCATCTAATATTGATTTAGTCATTTTTGTATCAAAATCAACAAAAATGGGCTGCTTCCAATTGGTAGAGGGGGGCGAGGGGGGCGGTCTGCCCCAGGCCCCGAGCCGGCATAGGCCCCCATATATTTATAAAAAAAAAATTTAATGAAAATTTCCCTTTGAGAGGCCCCAGAGCCCTCAGGGCTCAAGTAAAAACGGAAAAATTTAAAAATTTAGATAAAAAAAAAGAAAATTTAATGAAAATTTCTCTTTGAGAGACCCCGGGGCCCCCAGGGCTCAAGTAAAAACAAAATTTAATGGAAATTTCCCTTTGAGAGGCCCCGGGGCCCTTGGAGTTCAGGGTAGGACTATTTTAAAAATATTTTTGTGTATGGAGGAGAGGGATATTTAAAGATGACCACCCCCCCCAAAAAAAAAAAAATTCAGGCCCCCTACTTTAGTGCCGCCGTAGGCCCTCAACTGCCTCGGTACGCCTCTGAATTCTTAAAACTTCTTTTAATAAACCATTTCTCAGGTTTATATTTGCAGCCCATCTTTGTAAAGTTGATATTCCAGGCAATGGTATTTTCATAGTTCGAAGCGATTAGGTAGCTTTTAAAAAAAAATTTGCGAGCCCGAAGGGCTAAGGGTACTTTACTGATGCACTTTCAGTTTTTTTCGATTTTCTCAAAATTCGCTCCAACGATTTTTTTTTACTTTCTCTTACCTCTATATATATGTTAATATATATATAGAGAGAAAGTATTGGATTCATGTCAAAAATTCGATGTCAAGATATTGATGGATCTTCACGTTTTGAGGTCCCCTGAGTCCAAAAAAGTGGTTTTCGCGACATGGTCTGTCTGTCTGTGTGGGTTCAATTTTAAGCATGAAGGAATTGAGCTATGAGGTTGAAATTTTATATTTAAGTTAAACACCCCCCGGGACCGGAAAAATAAGCTTTTAATCAAAATCGGCTAAAGAGTACTAGTACTTTACTGATGTACTTTTTCAGTTTTTTTCGATTTTCTCAAAATTCACTCTACGGATTTTGATTAAAATGCAAAAATCTATTGTTTTTTAGATTCTCTTTCAAATGTATATTCTCGTTTTGCCCTCAAAATTGTTTGAACCACACTTTACTCTTGTGCTTCATAGGAAAGATAGGAGAAATGAATGGTTGCCATGGTAACAAAATATAAATATTTTCCCATACTTATAAATTTTACATCTGAATTCAAATATTCCCTACTGCCGGGAACTAAATACAGGTCGACACAAAAAATCTGGTGTGACAAGCACAGAACAAAACTTTAGATTACCGAAGGTAAGAGAAAGTTGTGTGCTGTGCGCCAGTCACACCAGATTTTTAAATTCAAAAATCAATTATTTTTTAGATTCTCTTTAAAATGTCGCAACATGACCGCCTTCTGCGGCTCTGTAAATTTTCTAAATTGTTTTATTTTTTGCATTTGCGAATTTTAATTAAATATTTTTGTGTCAGTATAAAATTAAATAATTTTAAAATTAAAAAAAAAATATATATAAGAAATATCTGAGGGGAATGTTTGCCCTGGATGAATAGATGCGGTCAGCAAAGGAAATTAGAGCCAAGAGGAGAGAGATGTATTTAGTTAGGCTATGACAATTTTGAAAAGCATATAGACTCTGGGATATGGAAAATAAGAGTAGTAATAGCGAGAAACGTGATATTTGACGAAACCAAATTCCCGGCAAAAGGAAAAGTACCGAAAGGAGACAGTGAAAGAGAGTCTATGATTGAGAGGCCTATTAGAAGAATTTCTTTCACAAAATGTTGTTTTTTTCTCAGTCTATTTTGACTTGTTAGTAGGTCAAGGTTAATAAATTTACTAGAAATTTATTATTTTTTTATTTATTTATTTGACTTCCCCCTCCCTTATCCAGGGTTTAGGGATTGTTTACAGTTTTTTTTTTTTTTTTTTAAAAAAAAACATTCACACTTTTTTTCTCATTCACACTCACACTCACACACACATTCACACAGTCTTTTCGGTAACTCAGGCCATTTAAGACTTTAGACGATAACCGTTATTGATAAATATACATATAGGGGTCCAGGCATTTTTATTTAAGTCATTTGGTATCCAATTGGCTTAAATAAAATCATCGGACTGCCTGGGGTCCGAACCCGCGACGTTTGGTATACGAGGTTAGCACGCTAACCTCTACGCCATGCCCCGAGGGCATTGTTTACAGTTATTTACATTTTAATTTATAATGTTTTGTTATTGTTTTTTCTTCTTCTTTTTCACTCATCATCCGTTTCTTGATTCTGGACTTGGCATCTTGAACTTCAGCCTCTTCAACAGGGTGTCTGGGGTACTTCCTTCTTTGTGGCTCTCCTTGCCTCTCTCTTCAGCTGCTGCCACTTCTCCCATGCTCTCACCATCTCTTCTTTTACTTCCCCCTCCAGGTGCCAATGCCAATTTCTTCCTCCTGGCATCCCCGATCTTCTCTCTTCCAGTCTTTTCCTTGTGTCGGACTCTATGTTCTTGCGGACTTCTACACAATCGAAGATGTGATCGAACGATGTCCCTTCTCTTCGGCATAACATACAGAGTCTCTCTTCTTCTTTCCAACCTTCACTGTCAGGCAGGCCGTTGCCCATCCTCATTCTGCTCCATACCACACGGTCGTTGTTATTCAGCCTTTCGTTGACGAGGTACTCTTCTCTTCCTATCTCCCTCTTGATATCTCCGTAATATGTGCAGTACGTGGATGTGTCCATTCTTCCCCAGTTGCGCTGGATCTCCTGGTCGATCTTCTTCACCGCGTCTAACAAGCAGGCTTTTGTTTCCTCGACCCTATTTTGCTGAATCAGGATGAGCGTGATCCCGCTTCCCACTTCTTGAAGAGCCATCTCCATCTCTTTTCCCCAGGCAGACGGGTTTCGGTTTATAATTCCTCTTACGCACTCCTGCAGACAGATCTTGGGCCACCTCTCTTCTTCCATATTCACCATCCTTGCCACCATCTTCGCCATCTTGCCGAAGTTCCTTGACTTCCGAGAAAGGTTCTGGTTAATGAAAACGTGTGTGTCTCATGCTCCGGGAAAAAGGCCCAAAAACCTGGGTTTTTTGAGGTCGATTGGATTGGAATTGGTCCAAACGGCAGGTGAAGGGCTCTCGAGTCAACTGGCAAAACGGTGTGTCTTTTGGGGACGTCTGAGAGTGAGAAGAGAGAAGAGAAAGATTTGAAGGCGATATATATCAGCGCTTGACTGCGAGGCGAGCCGGGCGAGTGGGCAAACCCAGAAGCACCGCAAGTTTCCCGGTAAAGTCAAAAGCAGTTCATATATATATTTATAGTTGAATGAAAGCAATTTCGAAATAAGTAAAGAAAAAATAAAATAGACAGATGACGTAAATGAATAAACAGATAAATTCGCAAGCTTTAATTGAGTTTTATTAAATTTAAAGAAAAGTGAAGAGGAAGGGAAGGAGAAGAGAGAGGGAATGGGAGGCAAAGGAGGGCCAGCAGGGGGCAGACAGGACAATCAGGGGGTAGAAAAGGGGAAAGAAACCCCGAAAGGCCAACAAAAACTGGAGAAATACGTGGGCGGCGGCGATAAATCCGCAGGAAGAGGGGCGGAAGGTGGACCTCCGGCCACAGACAATCGGGAGCCGAAGATAAAGGAGCGAGGTGGGGAGAACATTCAAGAAACCCTGAACAAAATTTTGAGCAAGATCGAAATAGGAAATAGTGGCCTCGAAGAAGAGATTAGGAGACTGAGGGAGGATCTGAAGAGCGAGAGGGAGGAGAGAGTGTTGGAGAGACGGAGATGGGAAGAAAATATGGAAGCAATAAGGGGGGAACTGAACAATGTTAAATACAGACTCGAAATGTTAGAGAGGAAAGAAAGAGCAAACAATTTTATAATATATGGAGCAAAAGAAGAACTAGAAAGTGAAAATCTCGAAGAGACAGTCAAAGAAATCTGTACTGAAAGAATGGGGATCCAGGACTTCGAGATGAAAAAAACAGTAAGGCTGGGAAATCGGGGTGTAAATAGGGCAAGGCCGATCCTGGTAACAGTCGAAAACCAGGAAACAAAAAAGAAAGTATTTAGAGCAAAGAAAAAACTGAGAGGCACTCAAATATTTATAGACCCTGATCTGTCAAGAGAGGAGAGAGAGCATAGAAAAAGAAGGCTAATTATGGTAAAGAAACTCAGAAGGGAAAACACCAATGTGAGACTAGTTGGAGACAAAATTTTAATTGAGGGCGTAACATATTGGCTCGAGGAAGGAGACAACTGGGAGGACGACAGGGTCGTGGAGTTAAAAAACGGCGGAAGAAGGACGCGGCAAGAGGAAGAGAGGGCCCAAGGCGAAGAGGAGGTCTAGTGGGAGATGAACACAAAACCGGACAGAGACAAATGATGATATGGAATACGGCTGGCCTATACAATAAAGAAAATGAGTTCTGGAACTACGTGTTGGAATTTGATATCTTAATATTTATTGAAACATGGATGGAGAAAGCAAATCACCACTGGATAAACAAAAAATTGAAAAATAAGTACTTCTACGAGTTAGATATGGCAACTAGGGAAAAGAAGAGGGGAAGAGCAAAAGGAGGGCAAATGATTGCGGTAAAGAATGAATTAAAGGGTACGTTTGAGGTGAAAAGATGGAAAGGTGGACTGAAAATAAACTGGAAGAAAAAAGGAGACCTGGGAGTAATCCTGGCGGTGTATAATAATAGGGGGATGAATGAAATGATAAAAATATTAAATGAAGAAATAGAAGGAAATGTTACAATAGAAACAAATATAGCTATAGTAGGAGACCTAAATGCAAGAATAGGAGAAGAAAGAGGGATAGATGAAGAAGAAAGGAAATCAGAGGACAAATGTGTCAACGAAGAAGGCAAAAGATTAATTGAATTCTGCACTGAACACGGGTTGTACGTGTTGAATGGGAACTGTGTAGGGGATGCAGAGGGAAAATTTACATTTATCGGCGGACAAGGGGCCTCAGTGGTGGACTATGTAATGGTGACCGAGAAATATGGTTTTATACAAAACCTGAAAGTAGAGGAAAGCCCACACTCGGATCACCTTCCCCTGGTGGTGACGATAGATGATGAGAAGAAAGAAGAAAACCGCAGCGAGAGGAGACCTGAAATTCTAAGATGGAATGAGAGGAAAAAAAGGGACTTTAGAGTACAGCTAAATCGAGAGTGGGGGCAGGTCGAATGGACCGAACTGGAATGTGATGATAAGATAGAAAAAATAACACAGATATGGAAAAACCTAGCAAAACGCCTAAAGTTGAAAAGAATCCCAAGAGAAAGAGAGTGGTTTAATAGGGAGTGTAAAGAAAAGAGGAAGGAAGTCTGGAAGTACTTAAAAATATACAGAAGAACCAACATGGAAATACACAGGAAACAATACACAGAAAAAAAGAAAGAACTCAAACAGCTGATAAGAAAACAAAAAATCCAAGAGAAGAAAGACGCGTGGGAAAAAATCAGGAAAAGCAAGAACAATGGTGAATTCTGGGACGAAATAAACAAGCAAAGGAATAAGAAAAGAAACGCAACAACGGATGAAAATATCACTATACATGAGTGGAGAACACATTTTATGGAGCTTCTCCATGGAACAGAGACAACTGGGGAGGAAGAAATAATGCCAGGTGAAGAACTATGGGAAGAAGAGGATAATATGGGTATCAATAGAGAGATAGAAATAGAAGAGTTAAACGTAGAAATAAGAAACTTAAAGAAGAAAAAAGCTCCGGGGGTAGATGAGGTTTTAAATGAGTATTTAAAAAATCTTGACCAAGAGAAAAGGTTGGAAATACTCACCTGGATAAACGATATTTGGAGGAGAGGAAGGATCCCGGACAGCTGGAGAACAAGTGAAATCATAGTGATACACAAGAAAGGTCCCACTAATGACCCGAAGAACTATCGTGGCATCTCTCTGATGAGCAACCTATACAAGATCATAGCCAATATATTGAACAAAAGACTGAGAATGTGGTGTGAAGCCGAAAAAGTCCTTTCGGAAAGCCAGGCTGGCTTCAGACAACAACACTGCACGGGTGATAATATATTCATACTAAACACCTTGATAAATGAAAAATTAAAAAGGAAAAAGGGCAAATTATACGCAATGTTTATCGACCTCAAAGCAGCATTTGATTCAGTGGACAGGGCTAAGCTCATAGACAAGCTTAAGAGAATAGGACTGAAAGGTAGACTATTCAAATTCATATCGGATACATATAAACAGACGAGGAACAGAATAAAAATAAATGGAGAGGTCTCAGAAGAATTCCTCTCTTGGCGCGGGTTGAGGCAAGGATGCCCGCTGAGTCCCCTCCTTTTTAACATATATATAGAGGACTTGGATAAAGAACTTTTAAGGATGAAAGAAGGAGGTACGGCCATAGGAAGAATAAAAATTTACTGTTTGAAATATGCTGACGATATTGCAATTGTCTCTGATGATAAAGAAGGGCTGTCGAGCATGATAAAAACTACGAGCAACTACGTGAAACAGTTAGGAATGGAAATAAACACCGAAAAATCCAAGATAATGATCTTCAAGAAAGGAGGCGGAAAGAATAAAAAGACCGAAAGGTGGGACCTAAAGGGAGAAACCATAGAGGTGGTAAAGAAGTTTAACTACCTGGGTCATCTGTTTTCGTCAAATGGCAAACCTAATGCTCATATAAAAACACAAAGGGGCAAGAGTCTTGCAGTAGTGAACCAGCTTTGGGGTATTTGGAGAAGGTGTGGCATGAGAGGCGTGCAGGAAAAGTTGAGATTGTATGACTCTTTGGTCTATTCTATTAAATCCTACGGGTTGGAAAGCTGGGGATGGAGAAGATCTGAAGATATGGAAAGGGTCTTGGGCAGGTACGTGAAAGGAGTTCTGGGAGTGGACAGGAACACCCCGAGTTACCAATGGCTGATGGAAGCGGGCTTGCTGAGCGTCGAAACAAGGAACTTCGGCAAGATGGCGAAGATGGTGGCAAGGATGGTGAATATGGAAGAAGAGAGGTGGCCCAAGATCTGTCTGCAGGAGTGCGTAAGAGGAATTATAAACCGAAACCCGTCTGCCTGGGGAAAAGAGATGGAGATGGCTCTTCAAGAAGTGGGAAGCGGGATCACGCTCATCCTGATTCAGCAAAATAGGGTCGAGGAAACAAAAGCCTGCTTGTTAGACGCGGTGAAGAAGAAGATCGACCAGGAGATCCAGCGCAACTGGGGAAGAATGGACACATCCACGTACTGCACATATTACGGAGATATCAAGAGGGAGATAGGAAGAGAAGAGTACCTCGTCAACGAAAGGCTGAATAACAACGACCGTGTGGTATGGAGCAGAATGAGGATGGGCAACGGCCTGCCTGACAGTGAAGGTTGGAAAGAAGAAGAGAGACTCTGTATGCTATGCCGAAGAGAAGGGACATCGTTCGATCACATCTTCGATTGTGTAGAAGTCAACAAGAACATAGAGTCCGACACAAGGAAAAGACTGGAAGAGAGAAGATCGGGGATGCCAGGAGGAAGAAATTGGCATTGGCACCTGGAGGGGGAAGTAAAAGAAGAGATGGTGAGAGCATGGGAGAAGTGGCAGCAGCTGAAGAGAGAGGCAAGGAGAGCCACAAAGAAGGAAGTACCCCAGACACCCTGTTGAAGAGGCTGAAGTTCAAGATGCCAAGTCCAGAATCAAGAAACGGATGATGAGTGAAAAAGAAGAAGAAAAAACAATGACAAAACATTATAAATTAAAATGTAAATAACTGTAAACAATCCCTAAACCCTGGATAAGGGAGGGGGAAGTCAAATAAATAAATAAATAAATATATTGTTCAAATTGCCTGAATTCAGGAACATTGAGAATTGTTATTAAGTCTTTTGCGTGGTGAAGGGGGTAATAAAAAATAAAAGAAGCAAAAGAAAATATACCGCTAATAACAACAGCTGTATAATTTAAATACTACAACTGAAATGAAGAAGAAGAATGACTAAAAATAATGTCCAACATATTTATTTAATAAATACCTTGAAGAAAAATGAATTTCCTTTTCGGATTATATAGAATTAAATCTTCGACGTTTTGAAAATACGCGAGATTACTCGTTTGCCAAAATCTGGTGTGACTGGTCGCAGAGCACTCAACTTTCTCTTACCTTCGGTAATCGAAAGTTGTGTTCTGTCAGGATAACCGTTTATTTATTCGAGATGCTTTCAAGCACGAAGACACACACCTCAAACCCAACCGGCCTCTGGCCGTAGCCATCTACCGGCACACCGGGAAGTTACATTTTATTTCCTATCTTTAACTCTTCCTCCTGCTTATATTTCTAGCTAACGAGCTAATCCTTATTTCTGGTAACTTTCGGGTTCTTTTATCCAACCTCTTCTATTCTAGGAAGGATGTCCTAGTTTGAGGAGGGACTCCCTCAGCACCGACTCCTTTCGAAGAATGCATCACAGATAGGGAACCTTTCTTACGTCCCTTCCACAGGATGGGATGTCACAGCATCTCCCTTTCCTAGTAGAGTTCCCTGGGGGCTATTGTGGAGAGATCCAATATTCCAATCCAGTGCCTGTTTGAGGATTGTTTTTTTTTTTTTATTGTAAAATTCTAATTCAATTGGTTTAATTTATTTCAAAAATAAATGAATATAGCTCCAAATGCCTTAAATTTAAAAAATTCATTTAAACAGCAATTTGATTGATCTCTTCTTTTTTTTTACTTTTTTTTTAAATTGAAACCATAAAAATATTGAATTCTTCTCCCTGAGAACAACCTGTTCACCCTCTCTTCTACCTAATACTACGTTAAATCCCAAATGATTTATTGGGAACATTTTAAAATAACAAGAAGGAAGAATATTGAAAAGCATCTAACTAGTGTTTAAATTAGGCAATAAATAATGTAAATACTCTCTCTCTGTGAGGGGTGTGATAGCATCTTTAATTTAATATCAGATCTCTCTCTCTCTCTCTCGAGAGGCGAGAGAGAGGGCTTTTAATCAATCATAATGCGAAACGAACGAACGAACGATCAAAGATAAATAAATACCCGTAGCGTTCGTTCGTTCGTTGCACATCAATCGACTATTATCAAGGAAATGACTTTGGCTATTTATGATTAATTCCAACCAACCCTCCCACGCCTCTGATTACAGTTTATTTGCTAATTTTAATTTATTTTTCGGAAATTTTAGGAAATAAATATTTAAAAAAATCTGGTGTGACTGCTTGCACAGCATACATAAGTTCGCTAATTGAAAAATGTGTACTGTGCATGTCACACCGGATTTTTCGTGTCGAAATTTATTTTAGTTTCCGCCGGTACATTAGAATTCAAGATGCAAAAAATCTGGTGTGACTGGTCGCACAGCACACAACTTTGGTAATCGAAAGTTGTGTTCTGTGCTTGTCACACCAGGTTTTTTGTGTCGACATATATTTAGTTTCCGCCGATATATTAGAATTCAAGATGTAAAATTTATAAGTATTATATTTTGTTACCATAGCATCCATGTTTCCAATATTTTCTATGAAGTACAAGAGTAAAGTAGTCTTCAAAAGATTTCAATTGCAAAATGAGAATATACATTTTAAAGAGCACCTAAAAAATAATTGATTTATGAATTTTAAACAAAATCGTTTGAGTAAATTTTGAGAAAATCGGAAAAAAGTGAAAAAGTACATCAGTAAAGTATTAGTACTCTTTGGCCAATTTTTTTCAAAAGCTTCCGGTCAGGTTTCATTGGGAGTGCCTAATTTAAATATAAAATTTCAGCCTCGTTGCATTTTTCATTTTTGAGATATTTTGTTCACAGTGAGACAGACATTTTTGAAGTCAGGGGACCTAAAAACGTGTATTTCCATCAAAATCTCGACATCGAGGAAAATAATATTAAAACTAAAAAGAAGAAAAAAATGTAAGTAACAAAAAATTCAACAATTTAATTTCACAACTGGCTACAATGAAGCGAGATCACTACCTCTATGCCAAAATGAACATCCTTTAATATGTAACCTAAGATTTAGCATAACATTTCTTTATTCTTCCCATCATAAAGTGAGAATGCAAAGAGTTTGACAATTTTTCCATTAAAAATTTGATTTATTATTAATTTAATTTTTTTTTTTTTTTTTTTTTTTTTTTTGCAAGAACATGTCCAATGAATAAATGAATGGATTGTGTGGGGGGGGGGGGATGGAGGGTGTGTGTGTGTGTGTGGGTGTCACTTGTTTGCCTCTCTGCCACCATCGTTTGAGTCATTATTTGTTTTTTTTTTTGTCTCTCTCTCTCAATTCATTCATATTCATAGATTAACACCCTTTTCCTCTCTCTCTCTCTTTCTTTCATAGACTGCTGAATTATGATTATGGAAATAAATTTTTTTTTTTTTTTTTTTTTTCAGATTTAGACAAATGAATTTTTAAGATTATTATTTTTATTTCGAGGGAAATTTTTTTTTTTTTAGATTTAAAATTTTTTTGTTAGTTAAAATGCAGTCAGTCGCTTATATATACCAGGTAATTACTGTCAAATTTAATACCGGTATATAGTCTTTTTAGGGCAGGTGGCTTCACTTCCTAATTCTTGGATAAGGTATCTATTTTCAAGTTCAAAATGAGAAGAAACAAAATCAACTTGAGATGAAACAAAATCAACATGAAATGAAACAAATTCAAAATGAGAAGAAACAAAATCAACATGAGATGAAACAAATTCAAAATGAGAAGAAACAAAATCAACATGAGATGAAACAAAATCAACATGAGATGAAACAAAATCAACATTAAATGAAACAAATTCAAAATGAGAAGAAACAAAATCAACATGAAATGAAACAAATTCAAAATGAGAAGAAACAAAATCAACATGAGATGAAACAAAATCAACATTAAATGAAACAAATTCAAAATGAGAAGAAACAAAATCAACATTAAATGAAACAAATTCAAAATGAGAAGAAACAAAATCAACATGAAATGAAACAAATTCAAAATGAGAAGAAACAAAATCAACATGAGATGAAACAAAATCAACATGAAATGAAACAAAATCAAAATGAGAAGAAACAAAATCAACATGAGATGAAACAAATTCAAAATGAGAAGAAACAAAATCAACATGAAATGAAACAAATTCAAAATGAGAAGAAACAAAATCAACATGAGATGAAACAAAATCAACATGAGAAGAAACAAAATCAACATGAGATGAAACAAATTCAACATGAGAAGAAACAAAATCAACATGAAATGAAACAAATTCAAAATGAGAAGAAACAAAATCAACATGAGATGAAACAAAATCAACATGAAATGAAACAAATTCAAAATGAGAAGAAACAAAATCAACATGAGATGAAACAAATTCAAAATGAGAAGAAACAAAATCAACATGAGATGAAACAAAATCAACATGAAATGAAACAAATTCAAAATGAGAAGAAACAAAATCAACATGAGATGAAACAAAATCAACATGAATTGAAACAAATTCAAAATGAGAAGAACAAAATTAACTTGAGAATAAAAATATTGTATTATTTTCATTACGAATTATAGTCGGAATGTCCCCCTTGGATTTAACCAGGGGATTTGCCCTTGGCTAGAAGCTAATGAATTTGTCACGACAGTGACTTAGAAATACTCTAAATGTATACCAGTCAAGAGTTGTATTACGAAGAGATAGTGCACCTTGATAAAAAAGGCAGGCCGAAGGGGAGCCCCCTCACTAGGTCCAAAGTCGGCCGAAAACGGTCAAAATTAAAATATTTTTTAAATTTGTAGTCTTTAATTTCGTTTGTTATTTAAGGTCTTTAAATTTAGGAAAGGGACTTCAACATGTCTGAATCTAGGATGGGTAACCCCGAGAAACCAAGCCCGTTGAATGCCCAGTTGACTACGACTTTCGAGACTTTTCACAGTTTAGTTAATCATATGATTAAATAAGAGCCGTGAAAGTAGTCAACTTGCTACGACCCAAAGAGATTTCCTCAAAACATGATTTCAATACTATCACATATATAGGTAATAGAAAATATAAAGAACCAATCTAAACTCTTAATCCAGCATAAAATTCCTAACAAGATCAAAAATTAATTAAAATTGGAATTAAAAAATAAATAAATAAATCCTCTATTTTAGGGAATAAGATTTTCTTTTTGTTTTAATCAAAAGAGGAATTATGAGATGTAAACGGAATTGAGAGATTGAGATCTTAAAGTTTCGGAGATCTAGTATTTATTTTTTTATTAAATTCCCTCTCTCTCTCCGTCATCCCTTATCCCTGGGAAATCTTGTTCATATCCACTCAACTGCTGCTGGGCCCAATCCAATTTGCATGGGATTATTCAATGGCTTGGATCGGTTTATTACTAGTTATCTCTCTCTCTCTCTCTCTCTCTCAATGCTTTTTGGGTAAACACTGCCATCGTCGTCATCCTCTTAAACCCCCCTCCCCCTCTTTGATTACAAAAAAATCTCGTGTGACTGGCGCACAGCTCACAACTTCCTCTTACCCTTCGGTAAGAGCACTAGTTACACCAGATTTTAAGTATCGAGATATATTTAGTTTCCCATAGCTTAGTTTCAAAAACTGAAAAAGTATATCAGTAAAAAACCGAAACTTGTATTTCCTATACAAAATTCTTTTTTTTTTTTTAAATTATTTAATTTATTTTGAAATTCCTATCGGAATCCCCGTTTATTTACCCGAGGTGCTTTCGTGCACGAACACACACAGACCTCAAACCCAGCCGGCTTCTGGCCGTAGCCATCTACCAGCACCCCGTGAAGTCACATCATTTCCTATCTATAAATCTTCCTCCTGCTTTCGTCTCTAGTTAATGATGAACTAATCCTTATTTATGGTTCTAATCGGCTCCTTATATCCAACCTCTTCTATTCTATGGAGGATGTCCTAGTTTGAGGAGGGACTCTCTCAGCACCGGCGTGTAGCCTACACCTTTCGAAGAATGCATCACTGAGAGGGAACCTTCTTTACGTCCCTTCCACAGGATGGGATGTCACAGCAAGTCCCTCTCCCCGTAGAGTTGCCAGGGGGCTATTGTGGTGAGATCCAATATTCCAATCCAGTGCCTGCTTGAGGAATTGTTTACATTAAATAGATATTTTTATTTAAAGAAAAAATCCCGCACTTCTTTACTTTTCCCTATCAAGACGAAATTTTTTCCTCCTTTTTCCCACCGAGCGGAAATTTTTTTTCCTTCTGTGGAAATCATTTTACATTTTTTTTAGGGAGGCAAAATTTTCCCGCGCCTCTTCCGCCTTGCGGATATCATTTGACCTTTTTTTTTTTTGCATACGAGTCTCATCCCATCCTTTCAAACTCAGATTTCGGCTAGTCTTTGTCCGAAATTGAATTTCATAGCCGAAACCAGGATTTTTGGCCGAAACCGAATATTCGGTCGGTTTCTAGTTTTAAGTTTTATATTTATTCCGATATTACTATCATGACGTAAATTTCAAGTGGATTATTTCATTAAAACTTAAAACATTTGATCTAATAATTAAGCTTATATAAATGTACGATAACTAATTATTAGATTGTAGGTGAAACAAAAGGAGAGGGGAAGGAGGGGTGACTTAGATGTTTACAACCACCCCCTAACTTAGGGAAAAATTTTTCTGGGTACGCTATTCAGAGTGATTTTAATTTTTAGCTCCAAGTGCTGATATGAAAAAAAAAAAAAAATGTTTAAATAATACTAGAGTGAAGATAAAAACTTACAATTAACTCTGACGAGAGTGATGTAATGCGTAGTGCGTAATTGATAGACAAGACACTCACCTGAAACAAAGAAAGAAAGAAATTATATTAATTTTAATATCAAAAAGAAAGACATTCAGAAAGAAATTATTATAATAAGAGGATAATCTTGGGGGAGGGAGGAATCCTAATAAAGAAAAAAAATGTTTTTTTTTTGGGTTGACACCCATGATACGCCAGTGGATTGGCTGATTTAGACCAAGCCTTGAATAAGTCTTTTTTTGGCTAAATTGTAGAAAATGTTGACATTTTTTCTATGATATGAAACTTTTTCTGTTTTTTTCTCTCTCTATTCTCTTTATTAGTCTAAAATAGAGGTGGTAAAGCCAATTCGAACCATATTTCTATAAAAATAGCAAAAATATAGAAGATATATGAACGGATGTCATGTAAACCGTATGGAGACAAAGTGGTTACTAAAGTAGGTGGCTCTAGGGGGGAGCCACTGTGGCTACTAAAGTAGGTGGAACCTTATTCATAAGGCTCCATGGGAGAGCAACTGTGGCTACTAAAGTAGGTAGTAGGTGGTGCCTGATTAGGTGAATATGCCTCAACCACTATGGCAACTAAAGTAGATGGCCCGCTTATTAGTTAACAGGGCTCCAGGGGGAGAGAGCTAGGCCAAGTTCTTGTCCAATCTTAAATACTCCTGACGCGATTATTGAAAAATTACCCAAATAGAGAGAGCGTCAGGATATAGGAGGGGTTAGAGAATAAAAAAAAAAACCAACCCTGATAATAAGGTATCGACTTTTGATCTTGTTCTGTATTCCTTCTTTCTTCAGCCCCTCCTATAAACAATGTTTGTCTTAAATAATAAAATACTGTCCAAATATTTTTTCGTGATAGGGAGGTTTTGTCGATGTGTATCCAGGGAGCAATGGAGGGGATAGATACACGGATCTCTTTCCCGTTTAAAGCCCCTACGGTTGACCTGGCAGAGTAGAAATTGGGTTTTTCTCTCTCTCTCTCTCTCTCCCTCTTTTTACTCATCCCTATCTGCATACAAAGCTCCAAGTGGCTTAACGTAACCCAAGGACCCTTAGAGGGCAATCGACCGAGAGGCGATTGATAGCCAAAGTCGGCATTCTTTGAAAAAAAAAGAGCCCTTCTCGTTTCCTATACAGCGAGAGTCAGTCAAAGATCAAGAGAGGATTGGGGGATGGGGTAATAAATGTAATCAAAGCCAACAACTGATAAGAGAAATTAAATCAATTTGGTAGGTAAATATTTTTAAAGGAAAATCGAATCTCATTTTTTTTTTTCTAATCTTAACCAGAATGTATAAATCCTGTAGATTAAAAAAAAAAAAAAACTCAGGATTCATCATCAAGACAAGTGTTTTTATATAAATAAATTTAAAACACAAGGTATTTGGATCACTTTTGATGATGATACCCACGAATTACGGAGTTAAAAAAATCTGGTCACACAGCACCCAACTTTCTCTTACCCTTCGGCAAGAGAAAGTTGTACAACTCTGATGTGACAATCACAATACACGTGTATTGTGATTGTCACATCAGATTTTTTGTGTCGACATATAACTAGTTTCTACCGATATATTATTATTATTATTATTATTATTATTATTATTATTATTATAATGGACCTAAGGCACTTTGAACTGCGACCATTAATTGATCTTTTGTTCTATCCTTTGTTGTCCAATATCTGTCCTTAGAATAGACCCGTCCCTTTTACCAGGGCCAGTATATTCTTTAGAGAGGCTTTTGATATTTCCTCAGGTTTTATTTCAGCCCTTTCGAAAATTAGCCTTCTTTGACGGGTTAGTGCAATGCATTCGCACATGATGTGTTCCGCCGTTTCTTTTGTCAGATTGCAGAGGCGACATGTATCGTCATCAGCTCTGCCCATCTTCATTAGATGATATTTTAAAGGACAGTGTCCTGTTATGAAGGAAAATATTTATATTTTTGTTACCATAGCAACCATTTCTCTTATCTTTGTTATGTAGTACAATCCAACAAAATCTCGACATCGAATTTTTGACATGAATCCAATACTTTCTCTCTCTGTATAGGCTATTCATATTTAGATAAGAGAAATATTGAAACATATCTTTTTGTGTTTGTAGTTTTAATTTACATAATTCATGTTTCAACTAGTGCCAACGATTATCAGTTTAGTGTTGGTTTTTTTTACTTAGTAAATGCGAAATTATTTTTAATTAATAATAGCCGAAACGTTTTCTTTTAAAAGATTTTTGATTATTAATATTTTTTTTTATTATATTATCTATCTCTCTGAGGCCATAAAGGGGCTTTAACATATTTATTATAATTAATATTAACTAGCCGAGCCGCCCGCCTTCGGCCCCCCTAGGTCTCCACTCAGCTGGCTGGGACCCTAGCCTTTTCTTAATTTTTCAGTCAAATCGTTAGAGGAAATTAATAATAAAAAATCTGGTGTGACTGGTCGCACAGTACACAACTTTCTCATACCCTTCGGCAAGAGAAAGTTGTTTACTGTGCTTGTCACACCAGATTTTTTGTGTTGAGATATATTTAGTTTCAGACAGTAGGATACATTTGAATTCAAGTTGTAAAATCTGGTGTGACTGGCGCACAGCACACAACTTTCTCTTACCTTCGGTAATCGAAAGTTGTGTACTGTGCTTGTCACACCAGATTTTTTGTGTCGACATGTATTTAGTTTCCGACAGTAGGGTACAATTGAATTCAGATGTAAAATTTATAAGTATGGGAAAATATTTATATTTTGTTACCAGGGCAACCATTTCTCCTATCTTTTCTATGGAGTACAAGAGTAAAGTGTGCTTCAAACAATTTTGAGGGCAAAACGAGAATATACATTTGAAAGAGCATCTAAAAAATAATTGATTTTTGAATTTTAATCAAAATCGTTAGAGCGAATTTTGAGAAAATCGAAAAAAACTGAAAAAGTACATCAGTAAAGTACTAGTACTCTTTGGCCGATTTTGATTAAAAGCTTATTTTTCCGGTCCCGGAGGGTGTTTAACTTAAATATAAAATTTCAGCCTCATAGCTCAATTCCTTCATGCTTAAAATTTGACACACACCCACCCACCCACAGACAGACCATGTCGCGAAAACCACTTTTTTGGATTCAGGGGACCTCAAAACGTGAAGATCCATCAAAATCTCGACATCGAATTTTTGACATGAATCCAATACTTTCTCTCTATATATATATTACATATATACATAGGTAAGAGAAAGTAAAAATTTATAAACAGAAAAATATGTATATTTTGTTACCATGACACCCATTTCTCCTATCTTTCCCCAACAGCACAAAATATTGCAGCAATGTTGCAGAAACATTGCGAATCTTGGCAACATTGCAGCGGCAATATTCCAAACTAGCAATATTGCTGTTTGAGCTGCAATATTGCATCAATGTTGCCGCAATATTGTCAACATTGAGCAAGATTGCAATATTCCGTGCTGTGTGGGTTCCTATGAAGTACAAGAATAAAGTGGTCTTCAAAAGAACTCAATGGCAAAATGAGAATATATATTTGAAAGAGCGTCTAAAAAAATAACTGATTTTTGAATTTTAATCAAAATTTTTGTAGCAAATTTTGAAAAAAAAAATCGAAAAAAAAAACTGAAAAAGTACATTAGTAAAGTACTAGTACTTTTTGGCCGATTTTGATCAAAAGCTTATTTTCACGCCCTAGGGGGGTGTTTAACTCAAATATAAAATTTCTACCTCCTAACTCAATTCCTTCATGCTTTAAAATGAACCCAGACAGACAGACCATGTCGCGAAAACCACTTTTTGGTTTCAGGGGACCTCAAAACGTGTATATCCATCAAAATCTCGACATCGAATTTTTGACATGAAACCAATAATTTTTCTCTCAATATATTAACATATATATATAGAGGTAAGAGAAAGTAAAAAAAAATCGCTCTTATTTTATTACTAAAAAAATATCAAAAGGAACGACTAGCTATTTCTACAACCAAAACACATCAGGTTTATTTTATTTTATTTTTTTCAGAGCGAGATTTATTCAATTTTAGAAATTACGGTCTCTACTTTAAAGTAATATAAATTCCAAATAATATGTAAATTCTTTAAAATCTCAACAAATTTTCAAAAAAAAAAAAAAAAGAAAGTAATTCCTCTCTCTTTTTTTTTTCTTCTTCTTGATACAATTTGTAAGCATCGAAGCTTTATTCCTTTGATAAAATACCTCCCAACCCGCCCTTTTTCTACTAAAAGCGAACATAAAACAAGGAATATGGAATGCGTGCACTCATCTTGCCTATATCAAAAATTATAAAAGAAAAGAAAAAGACATGTCATATATTTATTCTTTGAACCAATCAGAATCAGAAAAAGATGGTGGATAGGGGGAGGGGAAGGGGGTCTTAAGTGTTTCATCAATCGAATAAAATGCATCCTCCCCTTTATTTCTTTCTCTCTTTTTTTTTTTGGAGACAGACAGTCTCAATTCAATCAATAAGATGAACACACATAGATTGGTTACTTAAGGGTACCACCGCATTTTTACTATAAAAGCTTTTTATTGTAAATATGTCACTTTCGTTTGCTCCCTCCCTCTTTCTTATGTTTTTTTTTTTTTTTTTTTTTTTTTTTAATAATAATAAAAGAAATTGACAACCAAGTTGCAAAACTTTCCCAATCCCAATATCTTACTCAAGATTATTTTCCCTTAATTATAAAAAAAATTTAAAATTTATGACGTATCATAATCATCTTATAGCCAATTTTTTTCTCGTTGTATGATAATAAATTATATTATACTAGAACCGATTATTATGAAATTTAGTCAAGTGCTGGAACACAAATTCGTAATTATTTTGATTAAAATTCAAAAATCAATTATTTTTTAGATGCTCTTTAAAATGTATAATCTCATTTCTAGCTAATGAACTAATCCTTATTTCTGGTTCCTTTTATCCCACCTTTTCTAAGCTAGGAAGGATGTCCTACTTTGAGGAGAACCTACACCTTTAGAAGAATTCATCACTGAGAGGGATCCTTCTTTACGTCCTTTCCACAGGACGGGATGTCTCAGTAACTCCTTCTCCACGTAGAGTTGCATGGGGACTATTGTGGTGAGATCCAATAATCCAATCCAGAGCGTACTTGAGGATTTGTTTAGATTAAATAAATATTTTTTTTTTTTTTATGAAAAAATCCCGCACTTTGTAGAAGTCAACATCCTAGCTCGATATGCCAGTAAGCTCTCATTTTACATCTTGGCACGCTAACCCCTACACCAAGCCCGAGGGCCCAATTTTTTTAAATAAGCCAAAAAGAAGAAATATTTTCAAGATTAAGATCAAATACATCTTACTCCCTTCACTTTCCCTCGTGAGACTTTAATCATCCAAAAAAAAATCGTTGGGATTTTACAAATATTTGTAGCTACTTCACACTCACTTAGTTACTCAAAAAAAAAAAGAGTGGAGATGTGTTAATATGGCGTCGGCGGTGGCGTCGATCTTTGGGAAAACGAACGTCTCACCTAAAGGGTCGTCCAACAACATCATTAATCATAGCCACAAGGAGGGGAGAGGGGGTGAAAGCTTTTTGCCAATGCTAACCAAGGCACAAGCAAGTGCCAAACCTCCTCTTCTTCTTACTTAATTGAAACTACTTGTTGTTAAACAAGCCAAGTCACTGCGTTCTTCCTCCTCAATTTACCCTTCTTCTTACACTCCCCTCTTCATCTCCGAGATATTGGAATTTAGGGTGTAAAAATATTTTGCTTTCATGGAAGAATGTTTGTTCGAATATAGATAGAAGGTCATTTTTTTTCTAATTTCAAGATAAAAAATATTGAAATTTTGACTTTTTGTTATTATAATAACTATTAATTATGATCGTTTCAAGGGGGACTCGCTGGTGAGCTAGAGTGTCGGCTTCTACAAAGAAGATCCCTGTTCAAATCCTTGGCTTGCGGGATTTTTCATTAAATAAAAATATTTATTTAATGTAAACAAATCTTTAAGTAGGCACTGGATTGGAATATTGGAACTTACCACAATAGCCCCCAGGCAACTCTACGAGGAGAGGGAGTTGCTGTGACATCCCGTTCTGTGGAAGGGACGTAAAGTAGGTTCTCTCTCAGTGATGCATTTTATTATTTTGAATACTTGTTTTATTAGGAAGGCCGTATAACAGATAGAAGATGGAATAATTTGGGCCGAAAACAAGTCTTACTTTTCATCTTTTTACAATTTACATGATGATTGTAATAATTTATTAGAAAATCGCCTGATTTGGCCATCTGATTCCATTAATTTCGCAAAGACGGCAAATTTTAGTGAAAGAGTCGAAATTTAAATTCCAAAATAAATACTTTGAAAAATAAGGGACACCCTACTATATATATTAATATACCTCCCCACACAGCTTGGAATATTGCAAATCTTGCAGTGCAAAAGCAACATTGCAGCAATATTCCTGCAAGTTACAAAGGAATATCGCTGCAATATTTCCTGTAACGTTAGCTTGGAATATGTGCAAGATTTGCAATATTGTCTGGGTCATATAAAAAGAGTTATTTGGATAACACTACTTGGTTTGCATATTTTATTTAGTTTCTTAAAAATAAATTAGTTTTGTTGATAATAGAAGTGGCTGTCCAGCAATTAGAATGATGAAGGAAGAGAGGATGTCAGCCAAAAAAGGAGCCTCTATCGAATAAAAATCTCCAATCAGAAAACGTTTCGGGTTTAATTAGATAAAACCATCATCAGTTCTTTAGAGCTGAAATGAGCATAAATAATAATTGTAATACAACAACATAAAATATTTTTCAAATTATAAAAAACATCAGATCTTACATTATTGGCAATCTCAAGATGCACACCATTGAGATGCAGATAGAGTTGTTATATATAAACATATACAAAATTATATAAAAAATACAAAATTTGCATATCAGTTGTCAGATGCTCATCAGTCAACACGGCCAAGTCTCAAATGTCTATAAAATTTAATTATCAAATACAGTTATTATATGATAAATACTGGGGAAGCAATGAACCCTCAGTGCATTGACCCAAAATACATCTTAATAAAAACGAAATCTCACAAAAGCGTGCCTTTGACCTATTTGAAAACATATTACTTTCTCTTACCTATGTATATATGTAATATATATATAGAGAGAAAGTATTGGATTCATGTCAAAAATTCGATGTCGAGATTTTGATGGATCTTCACGTTTTGAGGTCCCCTGAATCCAAAAAAGTGGTTTTCGCGACATGGTCTGTCTGTGGGTGGGTGTGTGGGTGTGTGGGTGTGTGGGTGTGTGTTCAATTTTAAGGATGAAGGAATTGAGCTACGAGGTTGAAATTTTATATTTAAGTTAAACACCCCCGGGACCGGAAAAATAAGCTTTTAATCAAAATCGGCCAAAGAGTACTAGTACTTTACTGATGTACTTTTTCAGTTTTTTGCGATTTTCTCAAAATTTGCTCCAACGATTTTTTTTTAAATTCAAAAATCAATTATTTTTTAGATGCTCTTTAAAATGTATATTCTCATTTTGCGATTGAAATCTTCTGAAGACCACTTTACTCTTGTGTTTCATAGGAAAGATAGGAGAAATGGTTGCCATGGTAACAAAATATAAATATTTTCCCATACTTATAAATTTTACATCTGAATTCAAATGTACCGTACTGTCGGGAACTAAATATATTTCGACACGAAAAATCTGGTGTGACAAGCACAGTACACAACTTTCGATTACCGAAGGTAAGAGAAAGTTGTGTGCTGTGCGCCAGTCACACCAGATTTTTATTTATTTGCAAATGACAATTTTATAAATTAATTTATAATATACTTTCAAATTACAAATAAAGTTATAAACAATTTTTATAATATTTACAATTTGGGCGTCTACATTATTTAAGATGGACAAATATACATTACTACAATCAGTCTGATAGTTTAGTGCCCCCATATGTTTTTATAAAACATTTTTCTGCTACCAGACGTTTATATGTGTTGTCCACCTTCATCAGAATGACTGCGTTGTCAAAGTCATTTCCATGCATAAATTCAATCGCATGAGAACTCAGAGCTGTCGATGTTTTAATATTTTTTATACTCAATTCATGTTCCCTTTTTCGCAACGAAAACATGCGAGATGTTTGCCCCACATAAACCTTAGTGGGATTGGGGCAGCCAAGGCAACGAATTAAGTATATTACGTTATGTTGTTCATGGGGAGGGACTACATCCTTATTATTATACAAAAAAGGAAATATTGCCTCTGGATGATAAAGCCGTACGGACATTATGCAGCTTGAATATTTTTTGAATTTTCTCCGACAGCCCTGGCACATAGAAAAGAGAAAAGAATGGCGAATCATTGCTAACAGGCACAGAGGTGGTGGGGGGTGCTAGCCGCTCATTCTTCTTTTGATTAAAATTTTTGATTGCCGAATTAATAACATGCACTGGATAAGAGTTGGACAACGCCGCCCTTCTAAAAACATCAATATTTCTCACAATATAAGACTCGTCACAAAGAGAATGAATCCGTCTTAAAAAATAATACAAGGTGTTAATTTTATATATAAATGGACATTGTGAGAAATAATTGATAAATCTGCCACTGTCAGTTGGCTTGACATAAAGGTCAAATGAAAGCGAGCCACCAGGATTTTTAATGATCAAAAGGTCGAGAAACGATATTTTACTGTCCATTTCAATTTCATAGGTAAAATTCAGATCTGGATGAAAGTTGTTAAATTTGTCCAAGATCGTGTTTATTTGATTTTGTGGTACAATTGAAATAGAATCATCCACATATTGAAGGTAAACCAGTAAGTTGAGGGGCTTTACAGTAGAATAATAAAATTTTCTAATTACAATTTCAGCGGCTATTGGGCTGAGAGAGCCACCCATTGGCAAACCTTTCAATTGCAAATAAATAACACCGTTGAAAGAGAAATAATTGTGATGTAGACAAAAGCCCAAGGCCTCTTTAAATCTACTCAGTCCAAAGGTGGTATAAACGCTAATGTCATCCCAATACTCATCCACGCAACGCATGAAAAGGTCCAGAGGGACGGCTGTGAACAGGGACTGGATATCAAAAGATACGAGAACGTGATCATTGGGAACGATCACATCTCTCAATATATCCTTAGCCATTCTAGAATTAGAGACCTTAAATTCGTCATCGGTGGTAATATTTTTAAGAATATCAGCCATATATCTAGACAATTTCGCATTGCTATAATTAATAGTGGAGACGACGGGGCGGTATGGATGATCAGGGGCTGTTCCTTTATGGGTTTTAATTAAGCCATAAAGTCTAGCCATGTTGGACTGTTTGGGCCTAAGCTTATTATAAACACGTTCATCGACCAGTTGTTCATTGTGGCATTTTTTAAGGAACAAGTTAATTCCATTGTCAAGTTTTTTGATCGGGTTGTTAGTGATCACCTTATATGTATCGCCATCCGCAAGCAGAGACAACATGTTCTGATTATAGGAACTTGTGGTGGTAATTACCGACATTTTTGATTTGTCCGATTGCACAAATGTGATATCAGGATTTGATTTTTTATATTTCACAGTTTTACTAATGTTCGAAATCAACTCCCGTGAGCGAGCATTACACTGATAATTTTTGGAATTATAAGTGTAATTTGTCATAACATTGGAAATATTAGATCTAATTAAACCTTTTTGCGAGTCATTAAATTTGTTATTAGAAATAATGTACTCACAGTCTGTGATACAGTTTATAATATTTTTATGTAATGTTAATTTATCCTGAGTAGGTGGTATAAATTTAGGATCAAAGTTCAAAACATTCATTACATAATGAGGTATTTGTTTACCAGTAAGGTTAATGACTCTAGGTTCAGATGGTTGTGATTTTTTATTGAGTTGATCTAATTTTTTTAACACACCGGGGTGAAACTTCTGATATAAATTGTTGTTTTTCTTAGTAAACCATGTTTTATATAAATGAAATTCACGATCGTCCAAGATATCACTTAAAACGCCTGATACACGGGCAACCTGTTCATTTAGGGCGTTGAGATGAGAGTACGCGTGCTTGATTTCCAGATTGAGTAGAGGCCTTTTGAATCTTGCCAGCACATTGAAAAAATTGTTTGAATGAGCACGTATTGAGAGATCGATGACATTTTTACTTTCTCGTATAGAGAAAGTTATGTAATCGTAAAAAAATTCGACTTCGAGATTTTGATGTTTCTCCACGTTTTAGACCTCCCTGAGTCCAAAAAAACCATTTTTGGCATTATGTCTGTGTGTGTGTGTGTGTGTGTGTGTGTGTGTAAACACGATTGCTTAAAAACCAAAGCAGCTAGATCGATGAAATTTGGCATATGCTCCTTACACTAAAATTGTAGATTTCTATCAACTTTTGAGTAAATACGTCACTTGGAAGTAGTACTTTACTTAAAAAGTTTTTTCAAAATTTTGAAATTTTCAATTTTTTTGTTATATTATGATAAAATACTCTATTTTTAAAAGTTTTTATTCTTTGACATTTTTTCGAAAACTGAATAGTTTTTGAAATAATCAAAGAAGAAATAGAAAATTTTCGTTAATTTTGATAAAAATCAAAACAAAATCATACAGGTGTCATTAAAAAAAGGGCAAATATAAACAAATGAATTTGTGAAACAAATGAATTTGTTTATATTTACCCTTTTTTTAATGACACCTGTATGATTTTGTTTTGATTTTTTATCAAAATTAACGAATATTTTCTATTTCTTCTTTGATTATTTCAAAAACTATTCAGTTTTCGAAAAAATGTCAAAGAATAAAAACTTTTTAAAATAGAGTATTTTATCATAATATAACAAAAAAATTGAAAATTTCAAAATTTTTGAAAAAACTTTTTAAGTAAAGTACTACTTCCAAGTGACGTATTTACTCCAAAAGTTGATAGAAATCTACAATTTTAGTGTAAGGAGCATATACCAAATTTCATCGATCTAGCTGCTTTGGTTTTTAAGCAATCGTGTTTACACACACACCCAGATGTAATTCCAAAAGAACATACGAGAAAGTCTCGGGGAAGTCAATCCCCATATTTTAAATTATAATTTATGAAGTTGGGAGTTAAGTCATGTGATTTGCATTTATTTAAAAAATATAGTCTATTGTGGAATTTTTGTATTTTAATAATATAAGATGTTACTTGTCTAATTAGTCTTTGAAGACGAGCAGATGTAAATATTATAAAAATTGTTTATAACTTTATTTGTAATTTGAAAGTATATTATAAATTAATTTATAAAATTGTAATTTGCAAATAAATAATATGTTTTCAAATAGGTCAAAGGCACGCTTTTGTGAGATTTCGTTTTTATTAAGATGTATTTTGGGTCAATGTACTGAGGGTTCATTGCTTCCCCAGTATTTATCATATAATAACTGTATTTGATAATTAAATTTTATATACATTTGAGACTTGGCCGTGTTGACTGATGAGCATCTGACAACTGATATGCAAATTTTGTATTTTTTATATAATTTTGTATATGTTTATATATAACAACTCTATCTGCATCTCAATGGTGTGCATCTTGAGATTGCCAATAATGTAAGATCTGATGTTTTTTATAATTTAAAAAATATTTTATGTTGTTGTATTACAATTATTATTTATGCTCATTTCAGCTCTAAAGAACTGATGATGGTTTTATCTAATTAAACCCGAAACGTTTTCTGACATGGGCGTCCGCAGGGGGGCAACCAGGCACTTGCCCCCCCCCCCCTGGAAAATTAAAATGATACAAAAAAATCTATAAAACAAAAAAAAAATACAAAAAAAACCTTTCACAGTATACATCCACCTTGCCGCGGTGAGAAAGCTTTAAATACTAAGAGATTTATAACTTTATTAATATCAAAATACGATTTTTTTAAACATATCTGGAAGTGACTTGCCCCCCCCCCTGCAAAAAATCCTGCGGACGCCCATGTTTTCTGATTGGAGATTTTTATTCGATAGAGGCTCCTTTTTTGGCTGACATCCTCTCTTCCTTCATCATTCTAAATTAGTTTTGTGTTATCTTAAAAGATAACATTTGAAAGACCCCCCCCCCTCCCTTTATCTTTAACAAACACAAATGAAGAGAAAATTTCTTCTTTTTTGTTCTTATTTCATTCTTTCATCAGAGAGTGAAGTCCGAAAAATCAAGTTGTTGCTAGGATTACATACCCTACTTCTTATTATGTTTTTCTTTTGAATGTGTCTTTTTGGATATAAGAAACAAAATTTTGCTTAAGGTGAAGAAAACTGCAAGAAACGTTCCTTTGGCTAATACTTTCAATGTAAGTATACAATCGTTAATGAAATAAACGTTCCTTGTAACTTTTAATTTAATTGTACATTCGTTAATGTATTATAAAAAAATTAAACTCATAATGTTTGATATTTTTACTTTCTCTTACCTATGTATATATGTAATATATATATAGAGAGAAAGTATTGGATTCATGTCAAAAATTCGATGTCGAGATTTTGATGGATCTTCACGTTTTGAGGTCCCCTGAATCCAAAAAAGTGGTTTTCGCGACATGGTCTGTCTGTGTGTCTGTGTGTGTGTGTGTGTGTGTGTGTGTGTTCAATTTTAAGCATGAAGGAATTGAGCTATGAGGTTGAAATTTTATATTTAAGTTAGTCACCCGCCTAGGGCGTGAAAATAAGCTTTTAATCAAAATTGGCCAAAAAGTACTAATACTTTACTGATGTACTTTTTCAGTTTTTTTCGATTTTCTCAAAATTTGCTCTAACGATCTTGATTAAAATTCAAAAATCAATTATTTTTTAGATGCTCTTTCAAATGTATATTCTCATTTTGCCCTCAAAATTGTTTGAAGCACACTTTACTCTTGTACTTCATAGGAAGAATAGGAGAAATGGTTGCTATGGTAACAAAATATAAATATTTTTCTGTTTTTACATCTTGAATTCTAATATATTGGCGGAAACTAAATATATGTCGACACGAAAATCTGGTGCACAGAACACAACTTTCGATTACCGAAGGTAAGAGAAAGTTGTGTGCTGTGCGCCAGTCACACCAGTTTTTTTTTTTTTTTTTAGTTATCACCATGCCGAGTCCTACAACTTTGAAAAAATTTATGAAAAGATACTTTAAGAAGAAAATTATAGAATTTGCCAGTTCTAAAAAATCCGATTCACAAGAGGAATTTAATAAATTTAGAGATTATATTCAGAATAATTTGTCACAAAAAACAATTGATAAATTTCTGAACGATTTAATTTTGCCTTATTATACTGATACTGGTTATCTCAAATCGGATATGACGAACAAGATTGTTAAATTGTTACTTTCTGAAAATTCAAAGGAATTCAAATTCGATCCTCTTAATTGGTATTCAGAAGGCGGATTCGAAGGAAATTATGAAGATATTTTAACAATAATCAAAATTTATAAACCTAATTTAATTCATTTTGAATTTTATGCCTTAGGTTTGACCTATTCAGATTTAACAGAGATTTTGTCATTCCTGTCGAATTTGAAAATATTAAAATTATCATCGCGTTTTTTTGACCAAAATTTTATTGGTATAATCTTGGAAAGTTGTCCCTTTTTAGAGAGTTTACAACTCACCGAGCCTGAGTATGGCTTTTCCTTTGATTATGACAAAATTCATCTCTGGCCCATTCATGAAAAGCTTCGTCACTTTCAACTAAATCTAGATCCTTATGGATCTAGGGAGGAAAAGAATAAAATATTTTCTAAAATTTTAGAACATTTTCCAAATATAGAAAATTTCCAAATGAATTACAGTTCAGAAAGTATTGTAAATTTAGCTCCAAAAATTCCATTACATTTAAAAAGTTTACTAATTGATCGTTCTACTAATTTATCAGTTATCACACAACTTCATCATTATTATCCTAAAATTACATCAATAACTATATTAATGCCTAATAAGGAGGTTCTTAAATTTATCTCAAATTTTAAATATATTAAAAATATGTATTTATTTTCATGGGAAACTGACATAGCTGTAGAAATGTTTTCAAAAATTGGATCACAATTGGATCATCTAAATTTATCAGTGGATCTTATTAATATAAGTTTAGTACTAGAAATGTGTCCAAATTTAGTGTCTCTTTCACTTAGTGATCGAAAAATAATAGATAATCGATTTGTCGCACATAATAAGCTTAAATATTTAGAGATTTCAGATGTCCCTGAAAATTTTCCCGTTTTGCTTCAAGGTTTATCATCACTTGAAACGCTCAAAATTGAGAACTGGTTCGGTTATAATCAATCAAATCTTCACAATTTGATTCCATTATTTAAAAACCTTAAAGTCTTAATCATAACTTTAACACCTAATTTTACAGTGAATTGTTTGATAGAAATATTAAAATCTTGTCATAAATTAAAAAAGATAGCCATTAATGGACCTCCACTTAATTATGATATGGATGTTGTTAATTATGAAGAATATTGGAACAACGATGATGATGACAAATTGGAAACTTTTATAAAAGAAAATAATTTTAATATTCGTATACAAATAAATACTTCACAATACGCTACACCTTTAATGAGATAAAATAAAAATAATTAAGGTAAAGGCACCAGTAGTGGACCATTTAAGAAAATTTTTTATTAATTTTCAGCACAGAATTTTTATTTTAATAAAGAAACTGCTGGTGGAAGGCTTAAATTATTCACTGATATTTCTTTATTAAGAATATATAAGATACACTTTTATAAAGTTTTCCATTTTAAATAAATAAATATAAAACCATCTTAATTCGTTGGAGCTAGTAGTGGACCGTCTAAAACCAAATAATAGACCATGTTCAGCGCCAGTAGTGGACCCCCATTAATTAATTTTAATTTAGCCATTTAACTTGTTAGATTAAATGACTATGAGGATAAATGGAATAAAACGGGATAATAAAGTCAGGGACGTCATTTGACAGAGGGGGGGGGGGTAGGAGGCATGTGCCCCCCCCCCCCCAAAGCTTTGGAAAAAAATAGTAAATTCTGAGCTTAGCCCCTACATACAAACAAACTCACTCTCTCTCTATAAATAAGTATAGAAGATGTTCTAGATAAAAATATAGAGGTATATAAAATATATTATCTGTTTAAATGCACTTTTTTCAAGAGCTCTTTTTCGCTTGAATTTTCTTCATTCTTTAGTTTCCTTTCAGTAGCTTTTTCTATCTTCAACTGTTCAAGATCTTGCTTTTTCTTCAAATTCTTTTTTAAATATTCCTGGGGAAGCTTTCCTGAAACTACCGAAAGTATTCTTTCTGATGCTTCAATAGTTTACATCAGTGACTCAGAAACAGTGAACTCATTACATGAAGGCCTTTCCTCGAATATCGGCTCTTCCAAGAGTACATCAGTTTCTCTCTCTTCAGTGCTGACTTGGTGGATGAATCTAGCTCTATTTTAGTTTTCTTCCAAAATAAGTATAAAGATAAGTCATGAGGATCTCCGGACCATGGACTGCATGTTGGCACAAATAAGTTTATTTTATCTGTGCCTATTTTGTCCTCTATAAATTTTAAGCCATCTTTCAGATATTTAACCCGTAGATTTTTGGACATGTTATATTGATCATCTTGCCTTTTATTTTTAGTTTATTTTTTCATTTTGGCCATTTCATTTTTGCATTTTATTAGTGGACCATATCATAAACTAATGGTGGACCATGGGGTCTACTACTGAAATACGGTTAGTTAGCACTATAATTATTAGGTCTACATAATTTACTGGCTGCCAGAACATCATAATTAACATTATAAAACAAAAATAAAAAATTCTAATTAATTCAGAAATGGACCGGCCCGGTCCATTTCTAGATAATCTGTAAGATTAACATACCAGTAATGGACCACCCCCTCCCTACTGTTCAAGATAAGGTTATATAGTAAAATATCGACTATTATCCTAGTTTATTATTCTAAGAATAAATATATATATATAATCTTTCCTTTAAATATTTTGTGGGTGCTTAATATTTTAATATAGACAGCCAGCGATCCTTAACCAAAATGACTAGGAAAGAGCAATGTATAGTATGTCTTGCAAAACGCTGGACATAAAATGCGATAAAATGATAAAGTGATGAAGCGAGCAGGCGCAAACTGCAAGAACAAGAAGCCAGATAACGTAACTTGAATATGCATATAAAATCAACGCTGCAAAAAATACCTAATCCTTATTTTATCAAAATCTCTGCCAAAAGGTCCATTACTGGTGCATGGTCCATTACTGGTGCCTTTACCTTATGTATAAACTTCAATAAATATGCAAATTTTATTCTATTATATACATGTATAATAAAAGTGTTCTATTAAATCATATTTGAAAAAATTCTCTATTGACTATTGACGCTATATTGATAAGACAAATTTGTTATAAAATTTTATCTACTTTCTTTTTATATATATATATAATAACCTAGTGTTTAATTTGTATATTTAATTTTAATTTACAAAATGTTATAATGTGCATAGTCGCTTATCAATGGAAACATCAATAAAGAATACAAAATTGGTTAACAACATTTTATTTCTTATTTCATATTTTTTTTTAACATAAATTTAATTTAATTTGGAGTTTAATTGCAATTATTTTATTTAATTAATTTACCGGTCGTTGGCTCCGCAACAACGCCGGTAAGGTGGGGGTGAGTATCTGCTCTTTGCTTCTATGAGACACAAAAGCCTTGTTTATTATTTTAAGATTGTTATAGTAATTTAAATATATTATATTGTAATAATTAAAATAATTGTTTAATAAATTATATTTAGAAAAAGAGATTGCAGTTTATAGTTTACTAGCCGCGTCGCGCGCCCGCCTGGACCCCTCCAGCTGGCTCGGGCCCGCCTGCGGTGGACCCTCGCCTTTTCTTAATTATGAGAACCCGTGGCGCCCGCCTTTGCATCTAGTCAGGGGGGCTTTGCCCCCTGGACTCCCCGCCATCTGGCTCGGGCCCGCCTGCGGCGGACCATCGCCTTTTCTTAATTATGAGAACCCGAGGCGCCCGCCTTTGCATCTAGTCAGGGGGCTTTGCCCCCTGGACCCCCGCCAGCTGGCTCGGGCGCGCCTGCGGCGGACCCTCGCCTTTGCTTCTTACTAATGAAAAGAAAAGAATTACTACCTATTCCAATCCAGTGCCTGCTTGAGGATTTGTTTACATTCATGGAATACACAAATGAAAAGAATACTTAAATATTTCTCTATACATTTCCTATGGGAGAAATCGTAACTTTAAAAATTAATAACTCAAAAAGTTATGGGAATTTCGGGATGAAAATAATTTTCCTGTAATCCCGAGAAGGTCCTCTTTATGGATAAAAAATTTCATTTCAAAATTCCAACTGGAAGTTGCCTAAATAGAGCGTGAGCAGACAGACAGACGGACATTAGTGAATTATATATATAGATTATATGCAAGTTTAGTTTACGTTAAATAAGAGGGAAGGGGGAAAACATAAGAATTGACTCATCTGAAGCTGACGATGGTGGAATGGAGTCGCAGCCTCCAGTTGGTCCAGGGAGAACTCGTACCGGCTCTTTTCAAGGGCCCATGGCCACTGGTAGTCGAATTGAGAGCCACCAGCATTCATTGGAGATGCATAGCATCATCCTCTGGATGATGGTCCAGGGAGAGGAAGGAGGAGAGTCACCTCACTGTCAGGGTGCTTGGGGGAGTCATAGCCTCATAAGAAACTTTTATGTAATATATTAAAAACAAGGCCTATTTGGGGAGGCGATGTGTCTGCCTTGACGGCTGGGCGACAATTAAAAATTATTTATTTTATATAAAATTAATTAATAATAATAGTATTAATATTTCAACAATAAATTGAAATTAAAGATAATTATCCACTAATTTGGACTGTTGACCTGATTAAATAATATATTAAATAAATTATTAAATATTATTAATTATTAAAGATTAAATAATTGCATATTATTTAATTTTCACTTGAATATTCGTGGGGATAGAAATTCGGAGGGTCCAAATAAAGAGAAAGAGGGGTTGGCCAGGAGAAAATGCTCATGTGACCATTATAACGAGAACCAACTGTCGAAAGTTTAAATCTTATCTACTTAAATATATAAATCGCTAATGTCCGTCTGTCAATCTCTATTTAGTAGGGCTGGACGGTAAACTGGTTTACCGGTAAAAATTTTTTACCGAAAACGCGGTAACGAACCTCTAATTCGGAAAAACCGGTTTTTCTCGAAAGTCGGTAAAAACCGATTTACGGTAAAAACCGGGAAAGCCTAGGTTCCGCGAAAAAAAAAAAATGTTCCGCGCCGGCATATTTTTGCCCCGCCAAAAAAAATTTAGCGCGGCGGGAAACTTTGGTTCCGCGGGCGGCAAAAAATAGCCGTCTCTAAAAAAAAGAGGTAAAATATTTTTTCGAACGGGAAAAAATTTTGATTCCGCGAAAAGAAAAAATGTTCCGCCTCCAACTGCCTCGGTACGCCTCTGCGGTTTTTACCGACTTTCGAGAAAAACCGGTTTTTTTTCATTATCGGGGTCGGTAATGAAAATCCATTACCGTCCAGCCCTACTATTTAGGCAACTTCCCGTAATTTCGAAACCAAATTTTATATTTTTCAAGGAATTATAGGAATATTATTTTTGTCCCAAAATTCCTATAACTTTTTGAATTATTTAATTACTGAAATTACAATTTCTCCCATAGGAAAATGTATGAGGAAGCCAGAGGCGTAGCGAAAGGGGGGCAAGGGGGGCCATCATGTCCCGGGCGCTACTCACAAAGGGGCGCCAAATGGTCCGGCAAAAAAAAAAAAAAAAAATTGCTGGATAATTTTTATTTTTGATATAATTGGATTTCTGGAAAATATATTTTAAATTTGGTACCAGTGTAATATAATAATTTTGTATATTTTACATATAAAATATGGTTTTCGAATGGGGGGGGGGGGCGCTAAAAAGGTATTGTGCCTCGGGGGGTCAGTCTAATGTCAATTTTTACGGATGAATGCAAGGTTACTTGTACAATAATGTTGTAAATGTAAATGTCATTATTGTATGTACAAGTAACATTGCATTCACGCACATGCCTGTTTTAATATTAAAATCATTGGTTAAATCAAAAAAAAAGAACAAATCTTGAATTGTTAATGTTAATTTCAGTTTATTGATGTCAAATGATACTCATTTTACTACTATCCGTAAAAATTGACATTAGTCTGTCCCGTGGAAGAGAGTGTTTGGCGCTCGAAACGTCGACAGAAAAAAAATTGTTTTTTATTCTTTCCTTTGCTGACTCCACTCCAATATTAATAGTTAAAATTTGTAATTAATATCCAACCAAACATATCGAGATTATGTTGATTGGATTGAAAATCAACATTTTTGTCTTTGTTTTATTTAATTGATTAAAATGATATGGATTTGTGTTAAATTTACTTAGAAATGTATAAGATATTTCATATTAAATGTTTCTTAAATTAGAGTATCATTAAGGTAGATTAGAAAAGGTCTTCTTAAGAAGAAATAAAATTTTTATGACGCAGTGTCCAAAAAATCTGCCGTGACAAGCAAACACTTTGAATTGACGAAAATAAGAGAAAATTGTGTACTGTGCGACCATCACACCAGTTTTTTTTTTTAATACCGGTATTTATCGAATATTAATGAAAAAATCTGGTGTGACTGGCGCACAGCACACAACTTTCTCCTTACCTTCGGTAATCGAAAGTTGTGTTCTGTGCTTGTCACACCAGATTTTTTGTGTCGACATGTATTTAGTTCCCGGCAGTAGGGAACATATGAATTCAGATCTAAAATTTATAAGTATGGGAAAATATTTATATTTTGTTACCATGGCAACCATTTCTCCTATTCTTTCCTATGAAGCACAAGAGTAAAGTGTGCTTCAAACAATTTTGAGGGCAAAACGAGAATATACATTTGGAAGAGCATCTAAAAAATAATTGATTTTTGAATTTTAAATCAAAATCGTTGGAGCAAATTTTGAAAAAATCGAAAAAAAACTAAAATCGGAGGAAATCAAAAAAAAAGTATATCAGTAAAGTACTAGTACTCTTTGGCCGATTTTGATTAAAAGCTTATTTTCACGGTTTCGGGGGGTGTTTAACTTATATGTAAAATTTCAGCCTCATAGCTCAATTCCTTCATGCTTAAAATTGAACACAGACACACACACACCCACCCACCCACCCACACACAGACAGACCATGTCGCGAAAACCACTTTTTTGGATTCAGGGGACCTCAAAACGTGAAGATCCATCAAAATATCGACATCGAATTTTTAACATGAATCCAATACTTTATATATATATATATATATACATATATACATATAGCTAAGAGAAAGTAAAAGAAAAAGGACTTAACAAAAAGAATCGATTCCCTCCCCCTCTTTTCGTTTTATGTATTTATTTTGTTATCTACCCGACCAGAGGAGGGGGTTTCTTCTTTATCCCCGTATATTTGCCTGATGTGTTCCCGCGGGATGCAATCCGTGAGTGGGTTCCCGTGTCCCAGCTGCGTCGGCTGTCCAGCTCTTCTTCTGGAATCCCCTCCGGATAAAAAAAAGGACGGAAGGGAAAGCAGGAGAAGGGTTCATCATCAAACTACCCTCTCACGTGGTACGATTTGCCTCGACACAAATCTTGAAAACCTCAAAATGGAAATCACCCTTAGCTTATTCCCTTCCTACTACTCCCCTAATATGGAAATCTCTCAACTGGAAAATTTCTACCAAGGAAAAGATAACTTGGAGGGGTCAAACTAATAATAGTAAAAAATGAATTTCCTATTAATAAATATGAGCCTAAAAACTGACTGACCATCTGGAATCAAAAGCTCTATCTCAGCAAAATGTTACAGTATTAATAAATAAAGGGGGCTCACTGGTGTAGTGGGCTAGGATGTCGGCTTCTACAAAGGAAATCCGTGTTCAAATCCTGGGCGTGAGGGATTTTTCATTAAATAAAAATATTTATTTAATGTAAAAAACTGAATTGGAATATTGGATCTCGCCACAATAGCCCCCAAGCAACTCTACGAGGAGAGAGAGTTGATGTGACATCCCGTCCTGTGGAAAGGACGTAAAGAAGGTTCCCTCTCAGTGATGCATTCCTCGAAAGGAGTCGCTCCTCAAACTAGGACATCATCCTCAGCATAGAAGGGGTTGGATAAAAGGAACCAGAAATAAGGATTAGTTCACTAGCTAGAAACGAAATCAGGAGGAGTTGGAGATAGGAAATAATGTAACTTCACGGGGGGTGTCATCTACCGATGGCTACGGCCAGAGGCCGGTTGGGGTTGGGGTGTGTGTCTTCGTACACGAAAGCACCTCGGGTAAATAAAAGGGGATCCCGATAGGAATTTCAAATAATAATAAATAAAATATTTATATTTGAAGAAATATAATGGCTGTTGGATACAAAGAGTAGGAATTGAGCTAGGATGTTGAAATTTTATATTTAAGTTAGGCACCCCAATGGGACGTGACACGAAGCTTTTGAACAAAATCAGTCAAAGAATACTAGTACTTTACTGATGTACTTTTTCAGTTTTTTTTTTTCGATTTTCTCAAAATTCGCTCCAACGATTTTGATTAAAATTCAAAAATCAATTATTTGGTAGATTCTCTTTAAAATGTATATTCTCATTTTGTCATTGAAACCTTCTGAAGACCACTTTACTCTTGTACTCCATAGAAAAGATAGGAGAAATGGTTGCCATGGTAACAAAATATAAAGATTTTCCCATATTAATTTTGCATATTGAAATTCGAATGTGCCGTACATGTCGGAAACTAATTATATCTCGACACAAAAAATCTGGTGTGACAAGCACAGAACGCAAGTTTCGATTACCGGTTATCAGATTTTTAGTTTTCCAATGCCTAAAATAAAAAATATTCAATGATTGCATTCAGTAGCTGAAGATGAAGATGGTTGAATAGATAACCGAAACATCATAAATGAAAAAAATCTCGTATTTTTTTTTTTTTTTTTTACTTGTGGCATTATTATTGTGCTCTGAAGGGAGGGGGATTTATTTATTTATTTTTCCATAAAGAGGGAGGAATGCATTTATTTTCTTTGATAATTTATCTTTTTCACTCACTGTCAGTCAACATTTAAAGTTAGATCTCATAGTCTTGGATTTGGCTAAATAGAGCTCTCACTTTATCTCCCTCTTTCACTTTTCTAAACAAATCTTGTTTTATATTTTTATACAAAAAAAAATAAAAAAAATAAAAATAAAAGAAATTATTCTCTCACTCTCTATTCCACTTGTTTAATTAATAATCTCAAATTGAAAAAAAAGGAAATCTTTCTATAAAGAATTTATCAAATATATATATGGACCCTGTTATGCATTAGTGTGTCAAGCCCCAAAAAAAATAAAAATTGAGTTAAGCACGGAATATTGTTTCAAATGCTATAATTAATAGTATTTTTTTTTTTATGAAACATGTCCTAAAAAAATTTATATTTAATGTTACTTGTAGGGTCCGACCGAAACAAGATTTTCAGCCGAAACCGAAACCGAATATTCGGCTCAACCTAGTTTCGGCCGAAACCGTAACCGAAACCGAAACTTGTATTTTCTATAAAAATTTTTTTTCATTTTACCTTTTTTTTTTTGAATTTTTTCCTCTCGTGAAAATCATTTTACCTTTTTTTTGGGGGACTAAATTTTTTCTCCCTGAAGTGCAAATCATTTGACCTTTTTTTTTTGCATGCGAGTCTCATCCCATTTTTTCAGACTCTGGTTTCGGCCGGCCGAAAGGTTCGGCTACTTTTTGGCCGAAACCGAAACTACGGCCGAAACCATGATTTTTGGCCGAAACTGGCCGAAACCGTAACCGAAACCGAATATTCGGTCGGTTCCTAGTTACTTGCACAATTGACAAAAAAAAAATTATATATAATCCAATGAAAACAAAAAATTTAAATGTTAATTTTCTCAAAAATCGGTAGCTGGCGCTTGACACACTAATGCGTAACAGGGTCCATATAATGTCTGTCTGTCTACCACGATCTGTTTGTATAACTTCCCGTTAGAATTTCAAAAATAGATTATTTTCTTTTCAAAAATATTTTAGCATTATTCATAATTAGAGCCTGGATGTTCAAGCGCAATCAAACCTTAAAATATACTCTTTTTTTTTTTTTTTTTTTGTTTAAAAAAAAACACACTTTTTTCTAATTCACACTCACACATTCACACAGTCTTTTCGGCAATTTTGGCCATATAAGACTTTTTACGATAACCGTAAATCATCGAATTGCCTGGGATCCGAACCCCCGACCCTTGGTATACAAGGCAGACGCGCTACCGACTATGCCAAGCCCGGGGGGCACAGGGGCATACTTGAAAGAAGAAATCTGGGACCAGGGAGGTCTGGGACAAATTGAGGTTGAAGTGTTCAACTTTTACATTTCCACCCTGTAAAGTTAAAAAAAATCAAGTAAAGCTGACACAAAAATATTCAAAACATGCGTTTATCTTTAAAAAAAAAAAAATGTTAAAAATATGCATGAAGAATAAGGTTGTTATGGTTAAAAAATTGGCAAAACATGCATTGGGTATAGGATTGGTTCAAAAAAAAGCCAAAATATGCACATATGCTCGGAACGAAGAGGGAGGGTTATTTCGAATCGAATATATTCTACTTATGAAATGGATAACTGCAAAGTTTCAGGAACATGCATTTGCATCAACATCCGGGCTTTATTCATAGAGTCTTGAAAACGCCCTAACCCCCTCTGGCTGGTTTGTAAACTATTAGCCAAAATATTATTAAGATCATTGCCTATTTTGATTACTTTAGAAACAAAATATCTGGTGTGACTGGCCGCACAGCACACAACTTTCTCTTACCTTCGGTAATCGAAAAAAGTGTTCTGTGCTTGTCACACCAGATTTTTTTTGTGTCGGAGATATATTTAGTTTCCGCCGATATATTAGAATTAAAGATGTGAAATTTATAAGTATGGGAAAATATTTATATTTTGTTATTATGGCAACGATTTCTCCTATCTTTCCTATGAAGTACAAGAGTAAAGTGTGCTTCAATGGCGAAATGAGAATATACATTTTAAAGAGCATTTAAAAAATAATTGATTTATGAATTTAAAAAAATCGTTGGAGAAAATCAAAAAAAAAAAAAGTACATCAGTAAAGTATAAGTACTTTTTGGCCGATTTTGATTAAAAGCTTATTTTCACGCCCTAGGGGTGTGTCTAACTTAAATATAAAATTTCAACCTCCTAGCTCAAGGGGGCTTGCTAATGTAGCGAGCTAGGGTGTCGGCTTCTACGAAGAAGATCCCTGTTCAAATCCAGGATTGAGGGATTTTTCATTAAATAAAAATGTTTATGTGATGTAAATAAATCCTCAAGCAGGCCCTGGATTGGAATATTTGATCTCACCACAATAGCCCCCAGGCAACTCTACGAGAAGAGGTAGTAGCTGTGACATCCCTTCCTGTGGAAGGGACGTAAAGAAGATTCCCTCTCAGTGATGCATTCTTCCAAAGGAGTAGGCTAAACACCAGTGCTGAGAATCCCTCTTCAAAGTAGGAGATCATCCATAGCATAGAAGAGGTTGGATAAAAGGAGCCGGTTGGAACCAGAAATAAGGATTAGTTCAGTAGCTAGAGACGAAAACAGGAGGAGAAGTTAGAGATAGGAAATGATGTAACTTCACGGGGTGCCGGTAGATGGCTACGGCCAGAGGTTGGGTTTGAGGTGTGTGTCTTCGTGGACAAAAGCACTTCGGGTAAATAAACGGGGATCACGATAGGAATTTCAAATAAAAACCTCCTAGTTCAATTCGTTCATGCTTAATATTGAACACAGACAAACCATGTCACGAAACCCACTTTTTTTTTATTCAGGGGACCTCAAAACGTGTATATCCAACATAATCTCGACATTGAATTTTTGACATGAATCCAATACTTTCTCCCTCTCTTTCAATATATTAATTAATAATTTATTTATTCTTTTAAAATTAAATGCATACATTTTATTGTTACATTTGTTTTTTCTTCTTATTGGCCTCTGACCTCGAGGGAGCCCCCCTCTCTATCAGTTTTGCATATTCAAAAAAGTACCATTTTCTCTTCAGGAAAAAATCTTTTAGAAAAAACCTGTATGTCCTTTTAATTATATAAAATAAAAATAATAGAATAATAAAATAATATGTAAAAAATAAAAGATCTGTATATGCAGTCTGTTTGGTCAGTCTAAATGGTAGATGCCCGATATTAGGTCATTTGGGTGTGTCATTGCCTTCTGTATAAATTTTTGCTTTATGATGCCCAAGTATGTCATTAAGTCTGTCATGTCCAGTCCAACTTTAATTTCCTCATTGTAAATCCCTGGCGGGGGGTCTGCTATAAGTCTTAAAATTTTGTTTTCAAATTGTCTTATTCTTTTAATATTTGTCCTGCATGTCATGTCTGTCCAAATTACAGCTCCATATGTCAACAAGGGTCTTATCATAACTTTGTATAATGTAAGCTTTTGGTCCGTGGGTAAGGCGCTGTTTCTATTGAGGAGAGGCCAAAGCAAAGCCAAGGCGGCTCTGCCTTTTTTTATGATCAGGTTACAGTGTGGGGACCAGGTTAGTCGTCTGTCTAGAGTCATTCCTAAATATTTCAAGGTTCGTTGCCAGTTAAGTGCAGTGTTTCCAACTTTAATATTTGAACGTAAATATTTTCGTCTTCTTGTTACGAGTATAACTTCACTTTTGTCTGTATTTATGCTTAGTCGCCAAGTTTTAAAGTAGTTCAGCAGTCTGTCAGTTGCGTCCTCTAGTCTGTTTCTAAGACATTTGTAATTCCGATGTGAGTAAAATAGGAGAATGTCATCTGCGTATTGCCCAATTTGCACAAATGGGTCTTGGGGCAAGTCACTTGTATATATCGCATACAGTAAAGGAGAGAGAAGGGCTCCCTGAGGTACCCCGGCGTTGATCGGCATCCATTCTGAAAATTCATCTTCTACCTTCACTCTAAAGGATCGATCTTCTAAGAAGCTGTATATCAGATTGACCAGTGATGAGGAATATCCGAACTTGCAGAGCTTGTATATCAGCGAGAGGTGGTCTACGCTGTCGAAGGCCTTTTGAATATCTAGGGAAATTATTCCTGTTGCTTTCTTTGATGCGAGGTGGGATTTAATATATTTTGTTACTCTGGCGATTTGGTGGCAGGTGGAATATCCTTTTCGAAACCCAAATTGAAATTTCGGGAGAATCTTGAGCCTCTCTGTTTCATTCTCTAACCAAATTAGAATAAATTTCTCAGCAAGTTTACTAACGATAGTTAAAAGACTGATAGGTCGATAGTTCACAGGCAATGTTGGATCTTTTCCAGGTTTCCTTATAGGAATTATTTCCGCTTTTTTCCACATTACTGGAAAATGTTTAAGCTCCACCATGGCTTGAAACAATCTACTTAAGTATAGAATTGCTTTACCGGGTAGGCCTTTAATAAGTGCAGGGGTTATTTTGTCAAATCCAGGAGCTTTTTTGCTTTTGATTGTTTTAATTGCCTGTTTCACTAATCCAGGTTTGATAATTTGAGTTGGATTTTCTTCTTTTTCCATTATATATTTTTCGATTTCAAAGTTCAGTATATCGTCCGATATAATTTTTGTTTGTTTATTTGTAAATTGTTCTTTATAAGATGTTGCTATTATTTCAGCTTTTTCCTTTTTATTAAAAGTAAGAGAAAGTGAAAAGAAAGCGCAGTAGGAAGGCAACAAATTCATTGATAAATGAGTGTAAATTCTCTTAAGACAAATAAATCACTCGTCAAGTGGAATGGGGAGGGGGGGTTGACGGTGAGGGGGTGGTTTTAAAATAAATTCCCGAAAATAGTAGTAAAAGCTCAGTTACAAATGCCACTTAAGTTCAATCACTTTATCTTTTAAAGGCATAAATTGTACAAAATAAACCTCTACTAGCAACACGTTGGCTATTAATGAAAGTAGAGTCATTTATTATAATAAAAATCTGGTGGGACTTCACGCACAGCGTTGTGTTGTGATATATTTCGTTTCCCATAGCACCTTAATTAACTTGCATTTTAATTGTTGACTGGTTATTTTTCTATATGGGGATTTAAAATGCTGAAATACTCCATTAGTAAAGTGTTTTAAGGCTTGAGCCCGCCGAACGCAGATGGTGCAGTTAGTAACAAATGTTTATTTTGCGTTTTGTTTAAATTAAAGCCGCCCATCATAAGAACGCTGCCTCCCGCTTCTATCAACATATTATATATTTTAAAAACAACTTTGAATAATAATATAATCTTTTTATAAGCTTAACGGATGGTTTTTTGTTTTAATAAACAATGTATTTTTTGTTTTGTTTTATACAGAAAAACAAAATGGAAATTTTCACCAGTAACAGAGATTTATAAATTTTTGTTTTTTTGTATAATCTTTTTTTGAAGGGTTTATTTACAATTTAAATTAACTAACAAAAAAACAACTCAAGAGAAACCGTGGGATTTGAGAAGGAATTAGAAAAAGAAATCGTTGTAGTTAAGCAATGCCAAGAGCGGCGAAGCCTCGGGTGGGTGGCCACGATAGATACACTGTAAAAAAAAATTTTAATTTTAGTATGTTTTAGTATAGTAAATTTACAAATTTTCCTTGTAAATGATAACTACCATACATTTGTATACTAAATTTACAAATATATGCATTCAAAAAATTTTTACAACCAAAAAACATTTTAAAATTACAATTCTCTTGTAAAATTAGAGTAAATATTGTAATTTTACCATATGATTTCTAATTTTACAATACAACGGCATTGTAATTTTAGAACACGGTTTGTAATTTTAGAAAAGGGTTTGTAATTTTACAAAAAGGTTTCTAATTTTACAATACAAGGGTATAGTAATTTTCCTTTTAAGTCTCTCTGAGACGGTCAACATGGCCGACTTTGTTTCGACTGCTTTTTAGCTTTCTTAATAAAGACATTTTTGGCACTATAAGGATTTATTTAAGTTATAATAATACAAAAAATAATAATATTATGATAACTTTAAGTTTATTTTTTATTTTATTATTTAGTAAAAATAGTTGACAATGAGGTCATACTTGAATGCCAAATAGCAGAGATAGAGCATTAGTTAACAGGTGATTCGATGGTCAAATGGGCTAGGCAGCAAGACTTCTACAAAAAAGGTCAGTGTTCAAATCCGGGAGGAATTTTTCATTAAATAAAAATATTTATTTCACTCCATTCAGGTAGAGACGTCCCCTAAAGGTCAATAACCTATGGGTCCAGTCGTTAAACTTTTTTCTTTTTTCTAAATATTAGTAAAATTACAAACATTTGGATTGTAAAATTGCTAAATATTTGTAAAATTACCAGACATTTGGATTGTAAAATTGCTAAATATTAGTAAAATTACCAAATTTGGACTCGAAATTGCTAAATATTGGTAAAATTATCAGACATTTGGACTCGAAAATTGCTAAATATTAGTAAAATTACCACACATTTGTAAACGATTTTTGCAAAGAGTTTTGTAAAAATATAATTCAACTGTATAGTAAATTTAGTATCTATTGGTCTTGGAAATTTGCTTACAACAAAAAAATTGTAAAATCATCGAAATTTTTTTTACAGTGTAGATCAGTGTAATATACACTGCGCGTCAAAAAAAAAAACGTTACATTTTGATGTCTTTCTATGTATATAAATATTACATCTTGAATTTTGATGTAGGCTATTGTCGGAAACTAACTAAAATACGCTTCAAAGAAAACGTAACACTTTGCTTTGTTCGTTCTCGCCCCCTCCCGCCCCAGGCTTTTGGCGCCCCTCGCGCATCCGGCTTTCCCCCAAAAATCTCCGGCTTTTTTGAAATTTCATAATAAATTCATTTTATATCACAAATACGGAGAAAAATTACAAAAAAAAGATCGAACGAGATTCGAATACTAAAAAAAAAGGTCCAACGAAAAACGGCGCCCCAGTTGAGCTCCGCCCCCTCCGCCCTCAAAGGCTAGTTACGTCCTGCTATTCTAAACTATCTTAATGCTACTATAATTTATTAAACATTTAATATGAAATATATTATACATTTATAAGTAAATTTAACACAAATCCATATCATTTTAATAAATAATTACAATTTAAATAAAACAAAGACAAAAATGTCGATTTTCAATTTAATCAACATAATCTCGATATGTTTAGTTGAATATTAATTCAAAATTTTGTTTTTATTTGAATTTCCAATAAGATAGACAGAGAAAAACTGAAATGGAAAGATTATTTTGAAATTTTAGAAATAATTTCGACATTTTTGTCTTTGTTTTATTTAAATTGTAATTATTTGTTAAAATGATATGAATTTCTGTTAAATTTACTTAGAAATGTATAAAATATTTCATATTAAATGTTTAATAAATTACAGTATCGATAGGATAGATTAGAACAGATTTTCTGAAGAAGAAAACAAAGTGTTCCATTTTATTTTGGCGGGCAGAAAATATTTCTGAAATAAATTATATTCAGAAACCCCATCATATCATTCGTGTTTTTATTTTCTCTTAGCTCTATATATGTTAATATATAGAGAGAAATAATATTGTCAAAAATTCGATGTCAAGATTTTGATGGATCTTTACAATTCGAGGTCTCCTGAATCCAAAAAAGTTGTTTTCGCGACATGGTCTGTCTGTGAACAAAATATCTCAAGAGCAATGAGTTTGAAATTTTATATTTAAATAAGGTACCCTCTGGGATGTGACACGAAGTGTAATTTAATCATCCGCATATTTTTAAGGTGCTCATTTTAAAAAACAGCCTAGAAACATGGGCGTAGCCAGGGGGGAGGCAGGGGGGCCGTTGCCCCCCCTGGCTGGTCCTAAAAATTAAAAAAAAAAACAAGCAAATATATATTTTTCCCATTGAGAATTTTTTTTAACACTCCAATCCACTACATTAATTTAATTTTTTTTTTATTTAAATAAATAATTAATAATCTATGTATATATTAATTGCAAACCCCCCCCCTCTCGCCCTAACGATGGGTTGGCCCCCCCCTCTAACAAGAAGTCTGGCTACGCCCATGCCTAGAAATCCAACCTACACTGTTAAAAATTTTCAAGGGATATTTATAAACTTATGAAGTCTGTTACACATACGGTTTATGAATTTTACATTCGCGTATATGAAGAAAAGTTCATACGAATATGTACGACGCCTTTACTATCTCGACTACCGGTACTTACTTTATTAAGAATGTCATACTTTTTAAGCTACTTAAATTTGATTCTTTTTTTTTTTTTTTTTTTTTTTTTTTTTTTTTCTTTTACTTAATAATACTTTTAATTAATTTAAATTCACAAACTCAAGCACGACAAGTATATGAAAAACGATTGAAATTTTTTTTTTTACAATGTACAGTGAGGGACAAAATTAAGTCCCGCCTATGCGTTTTCTATTTGTGATTATTTCATTGTTTTTAAAAAAATATTATATATTATTTAATGTAAACTCTCATGGTTCAAACCTAGAAAATTTCTCAATAAATATTTTAATTTTCTTTTATAAAAACAATGAAATAATCACAAGTAGAAAACGCATGGATGGTAATTAATATTGTCCCGTACTGTACATTAATTTGATTTTCACTCTTATGACCGATCTTACAAAAACTAGTCAAAAATCACTGCAATATCATTAGCGAAAAAATTAGTATCCCCCTTAAACAAATAAATAAATTCCCATTAAATGGGACATGTGAACAAAATTAAACATTATTATTTTTTTTTTTTTAATTTGAGCTCGACTAAACTTTCAGTGGATATTACTGTATATTAAAATAAATGTGTGTGTTTGGAAGCCCCGAAACGTTCAAATAGGAATTAACGACAGCACAGAGAGAGAGAGAGAGCACGGGGGGGGGGGAGGCATTAATGGACAATTGGCTTTGTTCAACTTTATCTTCTCCAATTTAAAAGACTGTTTTTGTTGTATTTGTGTTTCTGTCCCTTGCTGGCTGGGAAGCGCTTTTTTTCGAGGGGGGTTTCAATTTGAGACTCCCGCACAGACGAGAGAGAGAGAGACCAAATCCCTTTAGTAAATTACTCTACAAATTAGAGGTTCAGAAAATTTACTGACAACAAGAGACAAAAAAATAAAAACACAAAATTGTTATCAAGATGTCATACTGGTGTATAACTAGAGTGTAGACTTCATATTACGTCACATTGGGGGCTCGCTGGTATAGTGGACTAGGGTGTCGACTTCTACAAAGAAGATCCCTGTTCAAACCCTGGAGGTGCGGGATTTTTCATTAAATAAAAATATTTATTTGATGTAAACAAATCCTCAAGCAGCCACTGGATTGGAATATGGGATCTTACCACAATAGCCCCCTGGCAACTCTACAAGGAGAGTGAGTTGCTGTGACATCCCGTCCTGTGGAAGGGACGTAAAGAAGGTTCCATCTCAGTGATGCATTCCTCGAAAAGAGTAGGCTACACGCCGGTGCTGAGGGAGTCCCTCCTCAAACTAGGACATCCTCCCTAGCATAGAAGAGGTTGGATAAAAGGAACCGGGTGGAACCAGAAGTAAGGATTAGTTCACTAGCTAGGAACGAACGCAGGAGGAGGCGTTAGAGATAGAAAATACATGTAATTAACATACTGTAGCCCACGGGTTTGGATACCAAATGGCTTAAATAAGAATGCCTGGACCCCAATATACTAGTATATATATAATTATATATATTTAAGGAACCGACCAAATATTCAGTTTCGGTTACGGTTTCGCCCAGTTTCGGCCAAAAATCTTGGTTTCGGTAGAAACCTGAGTTTGAAAAGATGGGATGTGACTCGCACACAACAAAAAAAAAAAATGAGGAGGGGAAAAAGTTTAGTCTCAATGATTTTCATGAGAGGGAAAAAAAATTTTCCGCAGGGCATTTGCTAGCGAAAAAAAAAAAAAAAAAAAGGAAGAATGATATGAATTTTGTATAGGAAAGGAAATACAAGTTTCGGTTTCGGGTTACGGTTTCAGCCGAAACTAACAAGGAGATGGCAAGAATTGCGAAATCGCTTTTAAATGAGACTTACCTCATTCGATAGGGAGGTTGAGGGTAGAAAAAGTGTAAAAGGGTTTGAGTGAATAGGCCTTAGTTTTCGAGAAAATCGCAGTGAAAGTTTCGCGCTCGTATTAAATGCTTTAAGTATCTAATAGAGCCACTCAAACGGTTGAACCATCATGGCTGCGCTGGCTAAGCAGTCAGTCTATGTTTTTGCCTCCGAGGTTGACAAACGGTGAGAGTTCAAATCCCGGTCAAGCACAATTTTTTTTTTTACAGTTTTATTAATTTTATTATTCTGAAAGGCAATCAAAACAAATAATGATGTCTATTTATTTTTCGTGCATAAATAAAATAAATCGCATGTTTTTACCTCGCATTTTTATATATTTTTATACTCATTTATTATAAAATGTCGACATTTTTGAGCAAGATTGTGGATGAAAATTAACGTAAAAACATTGGAAACATAAATTAGTCTCACACCACGAACATTTTATAAACGAAAATTTTTTTTTACAAAAACATTTAATATTGTGAATATTGGGAGGAAAACATAATTGATTCACGTTATAAAATATGTCACGTTCATCTGCTAATTTGGACGCGTACCAAGCAAATTGTATCATTTTTTTAAATGCCGGAGCAGATAATAAATAATGCGTTAATGATTGAATACGAATGGCATCATATCGCGAATTTAATTCTGTTTTTCTCCGCCAATAATAGCATCTGGACAGTTTTGAATACGTTTTATAATAAGTTTAACTTGCCTGTAAAAATATACATCACAAGGTTGACAAATTGGAGTGCATTTTGGAGGTATAATTTGTATAAAAAACACATACATAATCTTATAATGTTATTTATTAAACGTTATATATTTTTATTTTTGTACGAAAAATAAATAGACATCATTATTTGTTTTGATTGCCTTTCAGAATAATAAAATTAATAAAACTGTAAAAAAAAAATTGTGCTTGACCGGGATTTGAACTCTCACCGTTTGTCAACCTCGGAGGCAAAAACATAGACTGACTGCTTAGCCAGCGCAGCCATGATGGTTCAACCGTTTGAATGGCTCTATTAGATACTTAAAGCATTTAATACGAGCAAACTCTTTCTCGAAAACTACCTTCACTCAAACCCTTTTACACTTTTTCTACCCTCAACCTCCCCTATCGAATGAGGTAAGTCTCATTTAAAAAGCGATTTCGCAATTCTTGCCATCTCCTTGTAAGTCAATTCGGTTTGAATTTCGGCTGAAAATCTTGTTTCGGTCGGACCCTAATATATTCATTATAACGGTTATGGTATAAAGTCTTATATGGCCTAAATTGCCGAAAAGACTGTGTGTATGTGGGTGTGAATGGGAAAAAGTGTGAGTGTTAAAAAAAAAAAAATTAGCAATTTGGCGTTAATAAAAAAAAATTCAACATTTTTGTCTGTTTTTTTTTTAATTGTAATTATTTATTAAACTGAAATGGATTTGTGTCAAATTTATGGAATATTTCATGTTAAATAAATTACAGTATCTTTAAGATTATAATATGTCTTCTGAAGAACAACGAACCGTTCCACTATTTTTGACGCGTAGTGTATTTTGGGTTTTAAAATCTGAGAACAAAAAGAAATTTTCTGTAAACTAAAGTTATGTGCTGTAAGTCACATCAGATTTAATAAATCTTAAATTCATTTATGCTATGAATGATGATGTTCAAATGAATTTCTTAAAAGAGAAAAAGAGAGGGCAAATTACACCCTCCTATCTCTTTTTGTCTCCCTTTTCAAAATGAAAATTCATAAATGAAAGGGAGATAATCCATGTAAACAAAAAATAACCCTCTATCTATCATAGAATGCAAGAAGGCGGAAAATAGGACGTAGGGGGGGAGGGGAGGGGGAGTTTTTGGTTAAAAAAAAAAACTCTAATTCCATTTTAATTAAAGATTCCGGGCGTGTCATGCTCAGCACACCTGGCGCCCTCTGAATGCCGTCAAGAGAGGCACGTGGACCCATGTATGGGGGGGGAGGGGGGGAGGGGAGACCCACCTTGGCTTTATCGGCTTCTCAACTGTTGTTTAGCTTTAACTCAAAGGGGATGGTAAAGGAGAGAGAAAGATACAAAACAAGCTCAAATGCCAGCCAGCTAGTCCCGCCGCTTCTCTTTACAGAGGAGATCCTTAAAAGGAGTTTGAAATTCATGTCCGACAGATTAAATAATAACCAAGAAAATATCCTTTAAAGTAAAGGTTCTGAAAAATTGCTTTTTTTCGCGTAGCTACACTTGTGTATGTAAATAACGGGTAAGTTGCCTACTATTCGCGTTAGATAATGGCATTGTTTAAAAAAGAAAATACTATTGAAATAGTAGCTTGGAATATTGCATTATTTCAGTTCAAATAGCAACATTGAGAACTACGCAATATTCCTGCAATGTTGCAAAGAGGCGGACATGGGAATATTGCGGCAATTTTTTTTTTTTTTTTTTTGAAATTCCTATCGGGATCCCCGTTTATTTACCCGAGGTGCTTACGTGTACGGAGACACACACCTCAAACCCAACCGGCCTCTGGCCGTAGCCATTTACCTGCACCCCGTGAAGTTACATCATTTCCTATCTATATATAGATAGGGTATAGCCCCCCTGCCCCCCCCCCTGTCTGCGGCCCTGGATATATGCTCAAGAATAGCTCAAAATACTCCGACACCAAATTGTCCTTTTGTCTTATTCCTAAAGAAGATTATTTTTCTTTAAAATAAAATAATAATTTAGTTACATTGTAACTAATATATAAAAGTTTTCATTTAGTGATTCGTTAATTTTTTGGATTTCTTCTATTTATCAAAGAATTTTTCAAATAAATTATTTTTCTTTTTTTTTCTCCCCAAAATAGGAAAATGTCTTCTCTCTCTTTGATTCGTTCCCTCTTTGATTTTAATACATCAACTTCCTTGTTCCTCTCTCTCTCTCTCTCTTAATCTAAAGTTATGATGAACATTTAATGAAGTTTTGTTTATCTGCTTTAATCTTGATCAGATGACGAGCTCCCTTTTAATTGGCTCACAACCCCCTTGTCAAATTTCACTCCCTAAAAATAATTTAAAATGCATTTAAAAGGGAAAAAAAATCTGGTGTGAATACTCGCAGATCGCACACACACAACTTTCTCTTAATTGAAAGATGTCCCGATTTATTAGTGACGACAGATATATTTAGTTTCCGCCAATATATTAAAATAAACATGGGGAGCCCACGGGGCTTGGTGTGGAGGTTAGCGTGCTAACCTCGTATACCAAACGTCGCGGGTTCGGACCCCAGGCAGTCCGATGATTTTATTTAAGCCAATTGGATACCAAATGGCTTAAATAAGAATGCCTGGACCTCCAATAGATATATTTACAAATAACAAGTATCGTTTAAAGTCTTAAATGGCCTAAGTTGCCGAAAAGACTGTGTGAATGTGTGTGTGAGTGGGAGTGTGAATGAGAAAAAAAAAAAAAAAAACATGGGGAAATATTTATATTTTGTTACCATGGCAACCATTTTTTATAACTTTCCTATGAAGTACAAGAATAAAGTGGCCCACGGGGCTTGGAGTAGTTGGTAGCGTGCCTACCTTCTATACGAAACGTCGCGGGTTCGGACCCCAGTCAGTCCGAAGATTTTATTTAAGGCATTTGGATAACAAATGACTTAAATAGAAATGCCTGGACCACTAATAGATATTATCTTATACAACGGTTACCGTATAAAGTCTTATATGGCCTAAGTTGCCGAAAAGACTGTGTGTGTGTGAGTGTGAATGAGAAAAAAGTGTGAATGTTTTTAAAAAAAAAAAAAAGAATAAAGTGTGCTTCAAACAATTTTGAGAGGAAAATGAATATATATTTTAAAAAGCATCTAAAAAATAATTAATTTTTTTAGAGTGAATTTTGGAAAAATCGAAAAATAGTTTTTGGCCGATTTTGTTTAAAAGTTTATTTTCCCCCCTAAGGGGGGGGTGCCTAACTTAAAAAAAATATTTCAATCTCCTAGCTCTTATCGTTGTTGAGATTGACACACACACACACACACACACACACACAGACAGACAGACCAATTTGAGGTGCCCACTTTTTTGAACTCAGGGGACCTTAAAACGTTTATATCCATTAAATTCTCGACATCGGAATTTTTAACATGATCGCTCTTGTATTTATTCATATATAGGGTAAGAGAAATTAAAACGAAATTAAAAAAAAAGAAATTTTATTTTTTAAAACAATAATTTACTTATATTAGATTTCAAATCGAAAAAAGTCAAAAATAAAATTTTAATTTTCATATGTATATACATGTATTTATTTAACTCGTTTCATGCAATATAACTAGGGGACCGGATTCTTAGGTATTCACCTTTTTCTTTCCTTCAAGGAAGACTCCAAACCGAAATGGACAATTTACTTTTCGACTTATGTGTTCTGGAGTTGTTTAACAAATTTTGAAATTTTGAAAACCTAAATGGGTTGCACCTAAAATCATCTAAATTAGAAAACTCATCTACTGAGATTTTTTTTTTAATTTATTGGTGCTTTTAGATTGAGAAAAAAAAATTTTTAACGAAATTACAACGAAAATTTTACAATGGAGAATTTACAAAAATATATTGCAAGCCAAATTATAGAATTATGTATTTCATTTTATGTACTTCCAGAATTATTTAATTTTCTTATATAATGTTTTAGGTACCTGTAATTTTTAGTATTTTTTTACTTTTTAATAATTTTTGTACATAAGTATTTAAAATTAAATAAAACTTTTTTTTCCAATATAAATTCTACAATTATATTTTTTTAAATTAAAAAAAAAAAAAAATTATAATTAAAATAATATTTTTTTACAAATTTCTGTACATATTTAAACTTTTTTTCCCCCAAATGCGTTTTATTGGTCGAAAACCTAAAAAGCCTATTTTGGGAGTTTCAAAAACCTAAAAACGAGTCAAATCGAACCTAAAAATCCGGTCCCTAAATATAACATAACACTCTTAATTTTATATAATTATATATGGACCTATCTATGTCTATCCTAACGAGGTGTCCCACTATCTGTTTCTCTTGATCAGAGTCCCATCTCAGATCTCTTTAAGAAAATAATTTAAACTAGATAATTTAATCGCTTTTTTTCTCTAAGAAAAAATTAATAATAAATTTATTTATATAATAATTTTTATTATTTTTCATTTGAGAGATTTAATCAATTTTAATAGGCTTTAATTTTTTATAAAGCAAGACAAAAATCAATTTAATTTTTTTTTTTTTTTTTTAAGCTCGAGAAAATTATTATATTTTACTTTCTCTTACGTTATATATGAAATTTATAGAGACAGAAAGTGTTTTGTATTATAGAGCTTAAAAATCTAGTCATGGCTAGGGTCCAATGGGGGGGTGGGGGGTTGAACCCTCAAATCCCCCTCCCGTGGCTACGCCTATGGGGTGGGGGAGGAGAGAAAAAAAGAGAACGGACTTCATTTGATTAAAAAAAAACGTGATTAATAAAGAATATTTTTTTTTAAATTTTATATTTTAAGAAAAATAGTATTTTAGTTTATTAAAAGGGGGTGATTTACACCCTCTCACTCCCTGGGTGTTATACTTTACCATAATGTTATAATTACAAATTGGATAATATTATGAGTATATTAAAAAGAGAAAAATATACTATATATGTAATATTGCGATCATGTCAAAAATTCGATATCTAGGATATTAAAGGAAATACTCGTTTTGAGGGTCCCTAATTCCAAAAAAAAAAAAAAAAAAAAAAGAGGGCCACTCAAAATGCTCAGTAGGGGTGTTTGTTTGTTCGACATAAAAAATCTGACAAACAAATACAGAATGCAACTTTTAAATATCAAAAGTAAAAGAAAGTTGTGTACTGTGCAATCACTCACACCAGATTACCTTTCCCCCTCACTGAAAAACTCCTCTGGATCCACCCTTGTTAAGGGGAGGGAGAGAGAACACACCCCAATTGATTGGAGGAAATAATTTTATAAAAAATATAATTTTTATTTTGAAAATAGTAACTTGGTGTCTAAGAAGGGGTGGATTACACCCTCTCTCATCCCACTTTATTAAATACCTTAATAATTAGATGACCAAACGGGTAGTCGTGAATTTGGGGGGTGAACGAACGTCGTGTTTGCACAAATAATAAAGAAATAGACGAAATTTAAGAATTTAATTTTTCAATTAAAAAAAAAATATTTATTTGCTAATTATAATAGAAGAGTTAGAGTTTTTGTTAAGAAAGTCATGGGGTGGGGGAGGAGAGAGAAAAAGAGAACGGACTTCATTTGTTTAAAGAAAAACATGTTAATAATAGTGATTAATAAAGAATATTTGTTTTTAAATTTTATCTATTAAGAAAAATTAGTTGTATTAGAAAGGGGTGATTTACACCCTCTCACTCCCTGGGTGTCATATTTTATCAGAGTGTAATAATTACAAATTGGATTATGAGTATATTAAAAAGAGAGAAAAAAAAAGCGAAAATATAAATAAAAATAAATTATTAATTAATCCGTTATGCAAATGAGATAAGCAAATATTCATTACCTTAATGATAAGATGACCAAACGGGGAGTAATGAGGTTGGTGGATGAACGTCTTATTTGCACAAATAACACAACACAACACAATTTAAAATAAACTAAACACACGCGAGAGACGAACGTAGTGACTCATGACACGACTCGAATTCAACTAGAGACAGGCAGCAGGCATAGAGAGATAATAGCATTGTTCTCTGAGCGCCCAAGAAATAAAATATCAAATAAGTTCTCTTTTTATAAAAATACTTTTCATTTGCAAACAAACTAACGGGGATTTATACAGTTGGGAATAAAATCGATATCTCTTTATTAAATAACTATTAAAAGACTCACTTCTTTTACACACCCCTAAAATCTACCCTCTATAAAATAAAATACTTCTAAGCGTAATTTTTTGTATTTATTTATTTATTAGGGATATATTCGAAGTGAAATAATTTTTAAAATACTTATTTAATTAATCCACCCCCAAAACTCACCCTCTTTAAAATAAAATACTTCTAAGCCAAATTTTTTGTATTTATTTATTTATTAGGGATATATTCGAAGTGAAATAATTTTTAAAATACTTATTTAATTAATCCACCCCCAAAACTCACCCTCTTTAAAATAAAATACTTCTAAGCGTAATTTTTTGTATTTATTTATTTATTAGGGATATATTCGAAGTGAAATAATTTTTAAAATACTTATTTAATTAATCCACCCCCAAAACTCACCCTCTTTAAAATAAAATACTTCTAAGCGTAATTTTTTGTATTTATTTATTTATTAGGGATATATTCGAAGTGAAATAATTTTTAAAATACTTATTTAAATAATCCACCCCCAAAACTCACCCTCTTTAAAATAAAATACTTCTAAGCGTAATTTTTTGTATTTATTTATTTATTAGGGATATATTCGAAGTGAAATAATTTTTAAAATACTTATTTAATTAATCCACCCCCAAAACTCACCCTCTTTAAAATAAAATACTTCTAAGCGTAATTTTTTGTATTTATTTATTTATTAGGGATATATTCGAAGTGAAATAATTTTTAAAATACTTATTTAATTAATCCACCCCCAAAACTCACCCTCTTTAAAATAAAATACTTCTAAGCGTAATTTTTTGTATTTATTTATTTATTAGGGATATATTCGAAGTGAAATAATTTTTAAAATACTTATTTAATTAATCCACCCCCAAAACTCACCCTCTTTAAAATAAAATACTTCTAAGCGTAATTTTTTGTATTTATTTATTTATTAGGGATATATTCGAAGTGAAATAATTTTTAAAATACTTATTTAATTAATCCACCCCTAAAACTCACCCTCTTTAAAATAAAATACTTCTAAGCGTAATTTTTTGTATTTATTTATTTATTAGGGATATATTCGAAGTGAAATAATTTTTAAAATACTTATTTAATTAATCCACCCCTAAAACTCACCCTCTTTAAAATAAAATACTTCTAAGCGTAATTTTTTGTATTTATTTATTTATTAGGGATATATTCGAAGTGAAATAATTTTTAAAATACTTATTTAATTAATCCACCCCCAAAACTCACCCTCTTTAAAATAAAATACTTCTAAGCGTAATTTTTTGTATTTATTTATTTATTAGGGATATATTCGAAGTGAAATAATTTTTAAAATACTTATTTAATTAATCCACCCCTAAAACCCACCCTCTTTAAAATAAAATACTTCTAAGCGTAATTTTTTGTATTTATTTATTTATTAGGGATATATTCGAAGTGAAATAATTTTTAAAATACTTATTTAATTAATCCACCCCTAAAACCCACCCTCTTTAAAATAAAATACTTCTAAGCGTAATTTTTTGTATTTATTTATTTATTAGGGATATATTCGAAGTGAAATAATTTTTAAACGGCTTAATTAATCCACCCCTTAAATCCCCCGTCATTAAATAAAATACTTAAGTTTATTTTTTGTATTTATTTATTGAATACTTATTTACTTTAGAAATGAAATAAGTAATTATTAAAGTAGTATTCCTAAAGGTTCTTGCACCCAAAACCCTTTCTAAAATATATAGCTAATTTTAATAATATTTTCTTTTTAATTTTCATATAACAAATTTAAAATTATGAAAAATATAGAATTTTAGTAATTATAAAATTAGGAATTTATATTCGAAGTGAAATAATTTTTAAAATACTTATTTAATTAATCCACCCCCAAAACTCACCCTTTTTAAAATAAAATACTTCTAAGCGTAATTTTTTGTATTTATTTATTTATTAGGGATATATTCGAAGTGAAATAATTTTTAAAATACTTATTTAATTAATCCACCCCCAAAACTCACCCTCTTTAAAATAAAATACTTCTAAGCGTAATATTTTGTATTTATTTATTTATTAGGGATATATTCGAAGGGAAATAATTTTTAAACGGCTCACTTAATTAATCCACACCTTAAATCCCCGGTCATTAAATAAAATAGGTAATTTTATTTTTTGTATTTATTTATTGAATTTATTTACTTTAGAAACGAAATAAGTAATTATTAAAGTAGGATTCCTAAAGGTTCTTGCACCCTTCTTGCACCCAAAACCCTTTCTAAAATATATAATTTTAATAACATTTTCTTTTTAATTTTTCATATCGTTCACAGAGTATCGAGAGTGTTTTTCATTTTGGCTGCCTGCATTTCTATATCCTATTTACAGATATTTCCAGCCATTAAATATTCTTATACAATATCGTTAAAATTCTATAATATCGAAAAAAAGAATACAATTTTGTTACAATGTAGATGATTTGTTATCATAATTTAATAATTAAGCAAAATTCTTGGAGAATTCCCCACATAATAGAATAATTTCACTGAAAGTACGGAATGTATATGCGTTGCGTAATATAGAAACCATAAATATTAGAGTGTATACGTAGGAATAGTTTAATTAAACAAATTCATAGCTGGGGCTCAGGTGAGATGAGGGACCCTGGTGTTTATCTGGACCACCACCACCACCACCTACACACAGGAGACCAACCAAGATCAATACAAGAGAGGGAGGGGGGGGGGGGGGCACATACAAAAACACCATCTGATGATATTACCCCTGGAAAGAAAGGAAGGGATACATCTGGCAGGCCAATTAAAAAAAAAAATGCCTCGCTTGATAACACGCAACTATTAATATAGAGAACAAAAAAAAAAGAAACGAGAGAGAAAGAAATTTTATTAAAAAAAAATTAATTAACAATTTGTTAGAATATCGTATGCATGTTGTGCGATATTATTAAAAGAATATAATAATAATAATAACCTCCATTCTTCTCTTTTAAAACACACTCTTATTTTTAGACTACAATGTCTTGACCTATTTATAAAGGAAATTAAAAAAAATCTGGTGTGATTGACAGCACTTGGTGTTGGTCTTCCAGATTTGCTAAGAGGTTATTTATTTAATTAGAAGAGGACGGGAGACTTCCCGGGACACAGTAGCCAGGTAAAATAAAAAACTTTATATCCTGTTTCGAGCGCTAGTCGCACCCATCTTCAGGGCAAGCAGAATTGTCAAAAAAAATACCGGTACAGGTAGTGTGGTATATTAATATCATGTATAAAACCAGGGCCGGGTCTACGTGTAAGCACAGAATGCGTCGCATCGGGGCGCTTCCGTATAACGGCGCCATAATTATAATAAATAATTTTTTAAGCTGCAAAAATTTAAAAAAAAAAAAGGTAAAATAATTTTCCGTGGGGGCGAAAAATTATGTTCCGCAAAAAGAAAAAATTTTTTGAAGGGCGGCAAAAATTTTGTTTCTTTAAAAAAAAAAAACTTTTCCGTAGAAAAATTTTTGAGTTCAGACTCCCCCCCCAAAAAAAAATTCTATATACGCCCCTGGTTGTAAGGCTTTAATTACTGTTCTGCATCGGGGCGCCAAAATCCTAGAGCCAGCCCTGTATAAAACGTTTGTGCAATTTTTCATCGTCATAAAAGTGTGCAATAAAACAAAACTAATCAACAAACCAACTTCATTACGTGCTGTTCTAATGCAGTTTCGGTCGCATAGTTGGTTTGTTGAATAGTTTTATTTATTGCACACTTTTGTGACGATGAAAAATTGTACAAACATGTTTTATACATGATATTAATATACTGTATCGCACCACCTGTATTTTTTTTTTTGATAATTCTGCTTGAATTGAACGATACGAGTGCGACTAGCGCTCGAAACGTCGACGACAGGATATAAAGTTTTTTATTTTAGCTGGACACTGTGCTCCGGGAAGTCTCCCGTCCTCTCCTAATTAAATATCTACAGATATCAAACTCAACAATTTATCAGTTATTTATTTATTTTTTCAAAAAATTCCTATTCGTGTACGAAGACACACACCTCAAACCCAACCTCTGGCCGTAGTCATCTACCGGTCCTCCGTTCGTCTCTAGCTAGTTAACTAATCCTTATTTCTGGTTCCTTTTACCCAACCTCTTCTATGGTAGGGAGGATGTCCTAGTTTGGGGAGGAACTCCCTCAGCACCGACTCCTTTCGAAGAATGCATCACTGAGAGGGAACCTTCTTTATGTACCTTCCAAAATCACAGCAACCCCCTCTCCTCGTAGAGTTGCCCTGGGGCATAATACTGAGGTGGGTTCCCGTTTCCTTTCTCAAGAAGAGGCATCTCAAATAGAGTCTGACTCCCTCAGCACCCACTCCTTCGGAAGAATGCATCACTGGCCGGCAATGGGTGGGAGAGAAATCTATGCTAGTATATTTTAAATATGAAGATTGTTACCAAAAAGACAAAAACTGATTAAAACAAAAAAAAAGAGCGATTAAATATTCAAAAACAAAAAAAAAACGCCTAAACTTGGAAGGTTAAGAAAGTCTTTTTTTTTCCCTCTCAACTAAAAGTCTTCTCTCAAAGGCCCTCCCTAAACTGTAAGAAAAGCAACTCACTAAAACACTTCATCCTTTTTTGCTAAGGGGGCTAGACACAAGAGAGAGAGAGACAGGACACAAGGGAGAAAAAGAGAAAAGGGGTTAGATCTATTCACAACAACAGCAGCAACAACAACAACAACACAAAGAGCCGGACTTTAGCAAAAGTTTAAAACGACGCGCCGCGCGCGCGAACCCCCGTTGTTGTAGAGCTAGCTATAACAACAACAACAACAGCAGCAGCAGCAGCAGCGGACAATCGAATTAAATTCCCAAGCGTCCTGTTTGCTTGCCAAGGAATGAGTGAGTGAAAGAGAGAGAGAGAAAGGGGACCAATGACTCTGAGAAACAACAAGAAAAAAAAAAAGTCAATTTTTTTGGTGCCGCTTTTGAGCTATTCATTTTGACTTCAAGATAAACACTTGTTCAAAAAAAAAATGATGAGCGTCAATTAAAGAGATAGTCTCTAAAAGTTTATTAACTTGGCGATCTATCAAATAATATATATTTTTTTTTTTTTTACTAATAAAATTTAAAACTAGCCGCTCCGCCTGCCTTGGGCGAGCCCAATTTTGTAGTTAGCGTTTCAGGCCAATTAAGAATAAAAATACATAATTATAGTACAGAAGAGGTTTGCAGCCGAATAAAAGAGCCTCTATCTATTTATATAATTCGCTAATGTCTGTCTGTCACGCTCTGTTTGACCAAATTCCAGTTGGAATTTTGAAACGAAATTTTCTATAAAATATGTATAGGTTAATAGAAAGAATTTTTATTTTTTCATTTAAGCTTAAGCCCATGTTTTTTCCGATAAGATGGCGTAGTGTGTCATAAAAGTATGCCCAAAAAATCAAGTAATTCAAAAATATTCCAAGAGATGTCAGAATGGTAGCCTAATAATATTTAATGCATTTGGTTGATTTTCATGGATCTTTTAACAATAAATGTTATTATATATTATGTATCTTTTATAAAAGCATAAAAATATATAAATATACGCCAGATATAGGCTAATAGGTGATCGGCTGTTAGACTAGCCTGCCATCTATTGCAAGAATGCTGAACTAATTTGACAGTTGGTTTTTAAATAAATCATCTAAGCTTATTTTAAAAATTTCTTAATTAATATGTGATTAATAATAACAATAAATTCATTTTTAAATTTAAAAACAAATTAAAGATTATTGTTTTTTTGTATTTGCTTGATAACAAAAAAATTAATTACGATAATTTTTTAATAAGTCATTAAAAAAATTATAGCTCGATGTCCCAATAATCTCTTATGAATTTAATTCATTTAAAAAAAAACCGCATTGAAAAATTCCTTATAATAGTCTAGTTTTTTTTTAAGTACGTTTAGACGTCGCTCCTGAATCCCCTTAAATGTAAATAAACACAAAAAAAAGGTGTTTCCCATCTCTCTCTGTTTCAAAAAAAAAAAAAAATATATTTATCTAAATGGAGAAAATATTTTCTCAAAAGAAATATTACTTAAAGGCAAAAAAAAAAAAGTTGCTTTAGAATCCATGATATATATTTCATAACACTAATTTGATTATCTTTTAAATCAAACAAACATCTCTTCCCCACATAACGTAATTAGCATGAATTATTAGTATTTGAAACTTTGAGAGAGATAAAGAAAAGGTGTAGAAGAAATAGCGAGGAGAATACAACAACAGGCCGTAAATTTTGGTGACCAAAATCCCCCCCCTCCCTCCTCCCCAATAGACAAAAAGCTGCCCTAAATAGGGACTAAAGGGCTTTGAATATATAATAGACGAAGGCTTTCTTTCTCCTCTCTCCTTATGGCCAAGCAAATCCGCATAGATATATCACCGTCACGTTTCTTTGGATAGTAATTGCTTTCCGGTTGCTATATATCCCTTCCCCCTCTCACTCTCCCACCTCTGATTTACTGGCCGGAAGATTTAGCGGACCACTGATTCCTATTCTATATGGATAATTCGTTTCTTTTTATTAACTCCCGTATTAATATTTTTCTTTTCAATGAGATTTAATATACTGTTGCCCCCCTGGGGCAGACCCTTGGCTTTCTTAATCAATATTTTTACTTTCTCTTACCTCTCTCTATAAATGTTAATATATAGCGAGAGAAAGTATTGGGTTCATGTCAAAAATTCGCTTCAAAACGTCACTCCAAAGAGAAATTATTTTATATTTAGTAATTGTAAGTTTTTATAGCTGTGTACAAAGATGAAATAAATGTTAAAGAAGAAAAAAGCCAATATTATTTCATTAATTTAATACAAAAAACACAAACGTTTCGGTTGTGATTTAAGCCATCATCGGATCGATGTCTTTATTCAGTTATGAAATACTTACAAGCTATTGATTAATCAAAGTCTATATATTTTTTAAAAAATAGTTGAATAAATAAAGCATAAAGACATAATCAGATCCGATGATGGTTCAACCCGAAAGAACCGAAACGTCACTCGTTTGGCTATAATTTTTACTTTCTCTAAATATGTGTTAATATATATATAGAGAAAGTATTGGATTCATGTCAAAAATTCGATGTCGAGATTTTTATGGACGTTTTGAGGTCCCCTGAATCCAAAAAAGTGGTTTTCAAGACATGGTCTGTCGGGGGGGGGGGGGGGGGGGGGTGTGAACAAAATATCTCAAGAACGAAAAGAGCTACGAGGTTGAAATTTTATATTTAAGTTTTGTACTCTCCTGGACCGTGAAAATAAGCTTTTAATCAAAATCGGCCAAAGAGTACTAGTACTTTACTGATGTACTTTTTCAGTTTTTTTTCGATTTTCTCAAAATTCGCTCCAACGATTTTGATTAAAATTCAAAAATCAATTATTTTTTTAGATGCTCTTTAAAATGTATATTCTCATTTTGTCATTGAAATCTTCTGAAGACACTTTACTCTTGTAATTCATAGGAAAGATAGGAGAAATGGTTGCCATGGTAACAAAATATAAATATTTTCCCATAATTATAAATTTTACATCTTGAAAATTGTCCGTAATGTCTAGGACTAAATATATGTCGACACAAAAAATCAGATGTGGCAAACACAGAACACAACTTTCGATTATCGAACGTAAGAGAAAGTTGTGTATTGTGCAACAGTCACACCAGATTTTTAATCTTTTTTTTTTAGAAATTATTCCCACTTTTTTCTTTCTTATATTTAGAGCACTCTGGGAATGTGTGTGTGTGTGTGTCCGTTTGAGTGCAGCTGCACTGTAGCCTCTCGCTGTCTCGTCACTCAATAATAACACTCAGGCTAACGGCCATTTGAAAAATGTGAAATATTTGAATAATGTAATTAAAAAATTGAAATTTAATATGTAGCCTATAGGAAATGTCAACGTGAAACGCACACATATCGAATTATGAAGCCACTCCTGATATATTATAGAAAACAAAAAAAATCTGGTGTGACTTGCGCACAGCACACAACTTTCGTTTACCGAAGGTGGTTCAGATTATTTATTCTGCAACCCAAATCGTATATAAAGAAACAATTTGATCTGTGGCCCAAATCGTATATAAAGAAACAATTGGATCTGTGGCCTGATGATGACCCTCAGGGGTTGAAACTGAGACAAGCAGTGCACGCTCGGTCCCCAAGCTATAAAGATCCTTGCAAAAAGAAAAAAATCGTTTTCTTACTATTGTCAATTTCACCTGACTTCCGGAAGTAACTTCCTGTTTATCCTGTACCGAAGGTAAACGAAAGTTGTGTGCTGTGCGCAATTCACACCAGATTTTTTTGTGTCGAAATATATTTAGTTTCCGACAGTACGGTACATTTGAGTTTTTTTTTTTTTTTTTTTTTTTTTTAATTTCTACATTTGCTACATTTGAATTTAAAATCATTTGAGGGAATTTTGAGAAAATCGAAAAAAAAAGTGAAAAAGTACATCAGTAAAGTACTAGTACATTTTGGCCGATTTTGATTAAAAGCTTATTTTCACGCCCTAGGGGGGTGAGTGAATTAAATATAAAATTTCAACCTCTTAGCTCAATTCCTTCATGCTTAAAATTGAACACACACAGACACACAGAGAGTTTCTGATAATGGGATATATATTAGGTAAATTAAAACTAACAAACACAAACACTCTATCAGTTCTGAAGATGACACATTTAATTGTCGAAACAGGTATTTAAATTTGAATTTACACAAATAAATCTCGTGAATAATCTCCATAAATAGAAAGAACTTCTTAAAATAAAAAGTGAGTGAATTCTTTAAGAATGTCTCCTTTTCTTTCTTTTGTTCTAGATTGAGAACATTTAATCGGTTTGTCTGTACATTTATTAGAAACGCTAAGTAAAGTGAAACAAAAGGGAAAAAAATCGAAAAGAGGAAATTCCAGAGAAAAAAGAAGAAGGGGAGGGGGTAAGACTCACGCGATCTCGACAGTCGTCGTGTTGTTGTTGTTGTTGTTGTTGGATAGACATAGAAATGTGCAGAGAGAGAGTGGAGAACTAACATCTTTAAGAAGAAAAAAAACAAAAACAAACTAAATCTATTATTATTCTTTATGTATATGGGTTGTTCAAAGATTCTCATATTATATGGGATTTATTTACACTTATTAAAATGCCATCGATGCTAAATTGTAGAGATAAAATACCTTTAAAGTACACTGAGCGTCAAAAATAACCTAAAATTTTGCTTCTTCTGTTCTAATCTACCTTAATGTGATACTCTAATTTAAGAAACATTAAATATGAAATAATTTATACATTTCTAAGTAAATTTAACACAAATACAAATCATTTTAATACAATTTAAATAAAATTAAAAAAAGTAAATTATGTAGATTTTCAATTTGAGAAATAAATCAACATAATCTCAATATATTTTGTTGGATATACAGTAGAACCTCGCTTAACGAGCACCTCTCTTAACGAGTAATTCGCATAAGAAGCAAAAAAAATTGTAAAAGAATGACTCGCTTAAAGCAGTGGTGGATCCAGAGGTGTTTCTAGAGGGGGGGCTAATCTGGAGTGACTGGTCGCACAGCACACATTTTTTTTCTTAATTTCAGTAATTTAAAGGAGCATTTCTGTACTTTTTTGCCAGAATATAGATATAAGTCAAATTTTTGAGTATTAATTTTTAAAATTTTACATTAAAAATAATCTTTTTTTTTTTTTTTTTTTTTTTTTTTGAAAAAAAGTATTTTTTTTTAAATCTCAGGGGGGGGGAATTACCCCTCTTATGCGAATTACTCGTTAAGAGAGGTGCTCGTTAAGCGAGGGGTAATTTACTCCCCCCTGTATCCGCCCTTGGCTTAAAGAACGACGTTTCGCATAACGAGTACAAAACACGGACTCGTCAAAATAAAAGCCTCTCCAATTAGTTTATAATTTGGATTTATATTTAATATTTGCGCTCTTTTAGTGATTACAATTTACAAAAAAATTAACTTTGTGTTATATAGTATGTACAGTAAGAAAGATATTCAGGAAATAGATTTGTAATTTTTTATGAGAAAAGTTTATTAAACCCTTGGAAAAATGTCCCCGAAGAAAAACCCGAAAGAAAACAGTCACAATAAGACAGAATTTTTTCGACAAGGAACGAATTAACGTATTTTACATTAATTTCTATGAGAAAAATTGTTTCGCTTTACGAGCTAGATTCTGGAACGAATTGTGCTCGTTAAACGAGGTTCCAATGTAAATTAAAAATTTTGTTTTTATTAGAATTTCCAATTAAATAGACAGAGAAGAACTGAAATGGAAAGATTATTTTAAAATTTTTGGCGTTAATAAAAACATTTCGACATTTTTGTCTTTGTTTTATTTAAATTGTAATTATTTATTAAAATGATATGGATTTGTGTTGAATTTACTTAGAAATGTACAAGATATTACATATTAAATGTTTCTTAAATTAGAGTGTCAATAAAGTAGATTAGAACGGGTCTTCTGAAGAAACTTTTACGTTTTTTTTGACGCCTATTAGAAGATCGATATAACCACCCTTCATGTTTAGCGACAAGTACTAATTTATTTATTTCTTTCCGACTGTAACCCAAACCATTCAGCCCCTTTTTTTTATAAAAATAAAAACTTCAAAATATTGTGGTTGATGATATGAATGAATAATGAAAAGAGACAAAAAAAATACAAGGATATTAACAAAACAAAAACAACAAGCAACACACAAAATTCCCGATCGAAACAAAAGTAAAAATCACAACAAAATAGAACCAAAACAAATAAAATCAAAAAATAAACAACGGACAAAACAAGATAGATAGGGATCAAAACAATAGCAAAACAGTTTAGTGTAAATTTTAAACAATGAAAAATTTATTATACCGGGTGTTTTTTAATAAGTGTCCGATATTTCGTCAGGTAGTTCAGATAAGCATGGGTTTGTGATCCTTCGATCTAGAAAAAGACATGTATGCATAGGCGTAGCAGGGGGGGGTTTGAACCCAGCCATGACAAGATATTTAATACAAATTATATTTCACATAGGGTAAGAGAAAGTAAAATATAATAATTTACTCTAGCTAAAAAAACAAACCAAAATGATTTATAAACACCCTAAAATAATCTTAAATTTTTGAAAAAAATTTCTTGATCCCCCCATCAAAATTTCTGGCTACGCCAATGCATGTATGTGACGCCCTCTACAAGTGTAAAATTTGAATTTCTTATCTTATTAAAAACCTTAAGTACTAAGTTTCGATATTATTTCAAAAAATTATTTATTTAGAAAAAACAAAAATACATTTTTGTTACACCCTGTAACTCATAAACTAAAGCCCATGCTTCTATCAACTTTTCATATGTGAAGAATCGCCCTGTAAATATCGAACACTTATTAAAAAATCTCGACATTGAATTTTTGACATGAATCCAATACTTTCTCTCTATATATTTTATATATAGGGTAGGAGAAAGTAAAAATCACCCGGTATATTGTAAAGAGGCAAGTAAGACTATATGTGGTTTTCCAAAAGGACTTAGGTCCCAAAAACTCAATATGGGAAGGCTCAAAAATTCTTGAAAAAACAGAATTTTACCCACTGGAAAGCATTTAAGGTTCTATCTATCGCCATATGAAAAAAATCTGGTGTGACTGGCGCACAGCACACAACTTTCTCTTACCTTCGGTAATCGAAAGTTCTGTGCTTGTCACACCAGATTTTTTGTGTCGACATGTATTTAGTTTCCGACAGTAGGGTACAATTGAATTCAAGATGTAAAATTTATAAGTATGGCAAAATGTTTATATTTTGTTACCATGGCAACCATTTCTCCTATCTTTTCTATGGAGTACAAGAGTAAAGTGGTCTTCAGAAGATTTCAATCACAAAATGAGAATATACATTTTAAAGAGCAACTAAAAAATAGTTGATATATGAATTTAAAAAAAATCGTTGGAGCAAATTTTGAGAGAATCGAAAAAAACTGAAAAAGTGCATCAGTAAAGTACTAGTACTCTTTGGTCGATTTTGTTCAAAAGCTTCGTGTCACGTCCCATGGGGGTGCCTAACTTAAATATAAAATTTCAGCTTCCTAGCTCTTTATATCCATCAAAATCTCGACATCGAATTTTTGACATGAATCCAATACTTTCTCTCTATATATATATTACATATATACATAAGTAAGAGAAAGTAAAAATCAAAGCCAATTGTTTTAATAAAACTCAATAATTAAATCTCTCAAATTAAAAATAATTTTTTTTAAGGTCTTTTTCGACAACTAAGGTCATTTAGACCCTATCTCTTTAAATTTCAAATGATTTGTATTCAAATCAAATGAAATAAATTTTTCTCGCTTGTGACGGGAAGCGAATCCGGGACTCCGGCGCGAAAAGCTAGTGTCTTCTCTCTGAGCCACGGCTCCCGGGCTAATTAAAAAAATAACATTTTGTTATGTATAATAATTAAATTTTCTTTTTTTTTCTTTAGAGGGTTCTCTGGTGTAACGGGCTAGGGTGTCGATTTCTACAAAAGATCCCTGTTCAAATCCTGGGCGTGCAGGATTTTTTCATTAAATAAAAATATCTATTTAATTTAAAAAAATCTTCAAGCAGGCTCTGGATTGGAATAATGGATCTCTCCACAATAGCCCCCAGGGAACTCTACTAGGAAAGGGAGTTGCTGTGACATCCCGTCCTGTGGAAGGGACGCAAAGAAGGTTCCCTCTCAGTGATGCATTCTTCGGTGCTGAGGGAGTCCCCACTCAAATAGGACATCCTCCCTAGCATGCAAGAAGTTGGATTAAAGGAGCCGGGTGGAACCAGAAATAAGGATTAGTTCACTAGCTAGAAACGAACGCAGGAGGAGGAGTTAGAGATAGAAAATAATGTAACTTCACCGGGTTCCGGTAGATGGCTACGGCTAGAGGCCAGTTGGGTTTGAGGTGTGTGTCTCCGTCCAAAAAAGGACCTCGGGGAAATAAACGGAGATCCCGATAGGAATTTCAAATTATAATAAGAATTTTTTCTTCAATGCTAATAGGAATGAATTAAAAAACTCACTCTCATCCATAATAACACACTTATATAATAATTTGGTATTTATTATTTATTATTAACAATTACTTTTGCCCATTTTACCCAGAGGGATAATAAATTGACAATGGCTTGGCCCTGATGATGGTCCTTTGTGCGGCCGAGACGTTGGGGTTGGGGTTTTTTTTTTTATAAAAAAAAAAAAAAAACAACTAGCTGGTTGGGTTTCTAAAAATCTAAGGCGATCATTCATATTCCTAAAAGAATCAGATTTACATATTTATATGAAAATTATGAGCGATCATAAAGGCGGGGTTCGCGTCAACTGGAGTGAAGTCTAAGGAAGCCCCTCGAAGGCGGGCAGCGCGGTTAGTCAAAATTAAAAAAGATAATTGAAACTAATAGGATTATTAAAATAAATTTCACTAATACTTATTTATTTTGAATGAGATATAATAATATAAAATAAAAATGAATAAAATATGAATTGCAATGAATGAATTGAATGACTGGCAGGAAATCAAATGACAAATTATAAACAGACATTTTCATTTTCGAGGAGAGAGAGAGAGAGAGAGATCAATCAATTTGTTTAAATAATGAAAGAGCATTATGAATATTACTGAAATGGATAATAGAGAGAGAATAAAAATAAAAAAGGAACAGAACATGCCGGAAATTATTTTAAAACATTTACGTGGAGGGAAAAAAAAATAAATGAATGCTAAGGGGGATGAATTTTTGCCAAATATTAATGAAAAAAAAAATAATAGAATTACCAAGAGTTAGAAGGGGTCGTTTTAAATTTAATTAAAATAAAATAAATTATTTTTTTCTTGAGTAATAGGGACTTTCACAGAACTCGTTTAAGGGGGCTCAGGAGCGACGTCTAAACGTACTTAAAAAAAACTAGACTATATAAGTAATTTTTCAATGCGGTTTTTTTTTTTAAATGAATTAAATTCATAAGAGATTATTGGGACATCGAGCTATAATTTTTTTAATGGCTTATTAAAAAATTAAGGAAATTAATTTTTTTGTTATCAAGCAAATACAAAAAAACAATCTGTCCCAATAATCTTTAATTTTTTTTTAAATTTAAAAATGAATTTATTGTTATTATTAATTAAATATTAATTAAGAAATTTTTAAAATAAGCTTAGATGATTTATTTAAAATCAACTGTCAAATTAGTTCAGCATTCTTGCAATAGATGGCAGGCTAGTCTAACAGACGATATAGTATTAGCCTATATTTATATATTTTTATTCTTTTATAAAAGATACATAATATATAATAATATTTATAAAGTATTTATTGTTAAAAGATCAATGAAAATCAACCAAATGCATTAAATATTATTAGCTACCATTCTGAAATCTCTTGGCAAATTTTTGAATTACTTGATTTTTGGGCATACTTTTTATAACACAGTACGCCATCTTATCGGGAAAAACATGCGTAACACCTTCGGTCCCGAGGACCCTTAAAAATGAATTTGATTAAAATACGATACGAGAGAATTTATGATATTTAATAAAAAACAACAATTTTAAATTTGCTTAAATTTATTGTTACTTGCACAACAACATTTGTCATTTCATTTTTTTAATTCGTTATTTTGTAAATATATATCCCAGTGAAATGATATGGGTAGGAATATATGCCTCAGGAGAGAGAGAGAGAGAGGCAAAAATACAATACGAGGCCAGATATATAATTATATTTTAAATATCCTGGGTGACATTAAAGTGAAATCCATAAATAAAGCTGAAGGTATAAATATTTAATATCTTAATTTCCATGGGCCCAACATAACAGTGTGCTGTTAGCGTTAGAGAGAGAGAGAGTCGCTTTGTCAGATTAATTCCCAGACCCCAAACCCTCTAATGTCATGTTCCGATGAATTTTTAAACACCCTATTGTGCATTGCTCTCTCATTATGGCTTACATAAGCTTAAAAAAAATATAATTTTAAAACGGACATTTTTTTTCTTTTTAGTAAATGAATGAATCGTGTGTGTGTGTGTCTCATTTTACAATTTCTGTACTGTATATATAATCGCGAAGTGTCCATCCGTCTGTCCGTTTGACCAATTTCGCGTTGGAATAGTGAAACGGAATTTTGCAGTCTTATAGAGGACGTTATGAAGAGTCCAAGAAACATACTTGGGTCCCTAAATAATCAAAAGTTTAAAAAATATGGCGGGTCTCGCTGAAGTAGTGGGGTTTTGGTGTCGTCTTCTACAAAGAAGATCCGTATTCAAATCCTGAGCGTGAGGTATTTTTACTTTTTTTCATTAAATAAAAATATTTATTTAATTTTCAAGCAGGCACTGGATTGGAATAATGGATTCCGCCACAAGCCCTAGGTAACTCTACGAGGAGAGGGAGTTAATGTGACATCTCGTCCTGTGGAAGGGACGTAAAGAAGATTCCCTCTCAGTGATGAATTCTTCTAAAGAGTTGGTGCTGAGGCAGTCCCTTCTCAAACTAGGACATTCTCCCTAGCAGGTAGAAGAGGTTGGATAAAACGAGCCAGGTGGAACCCGTTATAAGGATTAATTCACTAGCTAGAAACGAACGCAGGAGGAGAAGTTAGAGATAAGAAATGATGTAACTTCACAGAGTGCCGGTAGATGGTTACGACCAGAGGCCGGTTGAGATGTGCAAGGAAGCACCTCGGGTAAATAAACTGAGAAGGAAACCTTCTTTACGTCCCTTCCACAGGACTGGATGTCACAGCAACTCCCTCTCCTCGTAGAGTTGCCTGGGGGCTATTGTGGTGAGATCCAATATTCCAATCCAGTGCCTGCTTGAGGATTTGTTTACATTAAATAAATATTTTTATTTAATGAAAAATCCTGCACGCCCAGGGTTTGAACAGGGATCTTCTTTGTAGCCCATTACACCCAGAATATCTTAATAATTTAACGGACACCATGCTATTATTCTTTCTCTTACGCTAAAAACTTTTCCATTATTATTTATTTTCATCTCCCTTTTTTTTATACACAGCAATAAAAAGTTCACCTAACGATGATCTATTACTAAACTACAGTAGGTATATTTTATCATATTAAATACAAATTTCATTTAACCAAGTTAAGTCTTATTATTTTTATTATTATTATACTCTTTTGACAGAGTTTAAATTTATTTCTTTTAATATATCTTGTTTAAATTAAAAAAATCTGATGTTGCCTGAGCTAATATAAATAATAAAAGGAAATCAATCTTTATGTGTTTGTGATTCTCTCTGTCGTGACTAATCTTACACTTTAATCACATGTAAATCAAAAGTGATGCGCGTGTTTTATCTCCTTAAACAAAAAAAATTCTATATGCATTGAAATGCTACTTCTCTCTTTTTTAATAAAAATTTTAATCAAATTTATTTATCTTTATAGTTTTTAGAGATAATATGATTAGGAAATTGATAAAGTAAACGTTTTGTTTTTAAAATTCATAGGTTATGGTAATGAAATTTTTAGCGCTATTGCTTTTTATTTTGATACACGTATCTAACCGTGGCTGGGGAGCCCGAGGAAACAAATCGTTGCATACGAACACCTGAACACAATAGACAAGAACTCTATTACTACAAACCCTGATATACAACTACAAAAACTGTTACAAACCCAAAAGCAAAATTCCTAGTTAAGAACCAGGTGAATAATAAAGTGAAATTTACTCACAAGCAAACACGGAAGATATGATTAGGGATGGATGGACGGAGATATATACCTGAAACAAAGAGAGAAAAAATAAATTAGAAATATTATACAATTACAATATCTACAATATATAGGCTAATCAGCAGAATAGAACCCCACACTTCGTATGGTCACGTCGTCGACAGTTTGGTACAAATTATGCACAATTAAAAAAAGTATTAATGTTTATAAGCCCTCGGGGTTTGATGTAGAGGTTAGCTTGCTACAAAAGTCGCGGGTTCGGACCCCAGGCAGTCCGATGATTTTATTTAAGCCATTTGGATACCAAATGGCTTAAATAAGAATGCCTGGACCCCAAATATGTATATTAATCTCTATAACGGATATCGTAAAACTCTTAAAATAAGCTTTTGAACAAAATCGACCAAAAAGTAGCCTATTAGTACTTTACTGATATACTTTTTCAGTTTTTTTGTTTACAATTCAAAAATCAATTTTTTAGATGCGCTTTAAATCAGTGAAATTTTTCGTGGAAATCGTTTGAAGTTCACTTTATTGACGGATTTCAGATTTTTTAGCTCTTCCTTCGAGAGATAGAGCCAATGTTAAATCCTCATATGGGGATTCGCATGTTAATTTCGATTCATAAGGGAGTCCCCTTAAATTATTGTATAATGGAGAATTGGAGATATCAGCCAAATTGGGATTGTCTAGATCAGTGGTTTCCAAAAGTTGTGGCTGTGTGTATGTTACACCACGCCTCCCTTAAAAATATTTAATCGTATGACCCCCCCCCCCTTCATTTACAAACAAAATTTTTTTTTTTTAAATTTATTAATACAAATTCTTATAATTTTTATTATTTTATTTCTAAAACTTTAGCAGTAATTTGGAAAATTGCTCGCTGTGGATAATATTCGCGCCTCACAGTTTGTAAAACGCTGGTCTAACAGTAAGTTGAATAAAACTCCCAAAATAAGATGTTTCGGCCTGAATTTATTTGGCAATCTTCAGTTATTGGGAATTATACACATAATGCAAGTGCACTTGTGATCAAACCAGGACTCGTCAATAGACAATCCCAATTTGGCTGATATCTCCAAATTCTCCATTATAATCACATCACAGCCACAACTTTTTACACATAAAAAAAAAAATTCCAATTCTTAAGAAATTTTGTATTTATTTAGAATTCTCTATTGTGTATAAAATATCCAAATATGAGATTAAAATTTAAAAAAATAACCATAGTTTAATTCAAGCAATCATCATTTAAAATACACAAAATCTATGGAAATTTTGAGTCAATTGACTTTTTTACTTTTTTTTTAATTATGAAATGCAAGTGGACAAGTTAACTAAAGTGCTATCAGAAACTAGATATATCTCGCCACAAAAAATCTGGTGAGACAAGCACAGTACACAACTTTCTATTACTGAACTGAACTGAAATTTGTGTACTGTGCATTAAGCCACACCAGATTTTTTTTCTCTTTAAATTGCTTCCTCTCTTCTCTTTTACCGAATAAAATAACAATATAAAAACAAACACCCTGTAGGGGTAAGTAGACGCCCTTCTATATAAAATTTTTCCCTTCATAAAAATTTTTTTAAAGAAAAACGAGGAGATGAAGGAAATTGGAAGAGGAGGGGGGAGGGGGGAAGGAATTAACTGTGAAGTGAATTCAAACTAAAATTAAATATACTTCTTCTTTACTTTCTAAAATAAAATTAATAATTAGGATTGTAATCTATATTATATTGTGTGTACAATAAGTTTCTTTCCTTAAGTTTATTATTAACTTTTTAAAACAAAAACTTAGCTAAAACAAATACAATTCCGTCGTCTTCCGTTAAATTTGAATTTACCAAATGAATTTAAATCAACACAATAATAAAGAGAGAAGGATTCTTTTAAATCTCTAGCAAAGATGAGTGGATATTTAAGAAAAAGAGAGGTCCAGTGGGTGAAGGCAGGATGTATAAGGTGTTTATATAGAAAGTAAATATAGGAAAAAAATCTATATATATAATTCGCTAATGTCCGTCTGTCTGTCACGCTCTATTTAGGCAACTTCCAGTTGGAATTTTGAAATGAAATTTTATATGCATAATAAAGAGGACCTTTTAGGGATTACAGGAAAATTATTTTCATCCCGAAATTCCTATAACTTTTTGATTTATTAATTCTTAAAGTTACGATTAGTCCCATAGGAAATGTATAGAGAAATATTTATGTATTCTTTTCATTTGTGTATTCCATGAATGTAAACAAATCCTCAAACAGGCACTGGATTGGAACATTGGATCTCACCACAATAGCCCCCAGGCAACTCTACGAGGGAGAGGGAGTTGTGTGACATCCCATCCTGTGGAAAGGACGTAAAGAAGGTTCCCTCTCAGTGATGCATTCTTCGAAAGGAGTAGACTACACGCCGGTGCTGAGGGAGTCCCTCCTCAAACTAGGACATCCTCCATAGCATAGAAGAGGTTGAATATAAGGAGCCAGTTGGAACCAGGAAACGAACGAAGGAGGAGGAGTTAGAGATAGGAAATGATGTAACTCACGGGGTGCCGGTAGATGGCTACGGCCAGAGGCCGGTTGGGTTTGAGGTGTGTGTCTTCGTACACGAAAGCACCTCGGGTAAATAATCGGGGATCCCGATAGGAATTTCAAATAAACGGTTATCGTATAAAATCTTATTTGGACTGAGTTGCCGAAAAGACTGTGTGAATGTGTGTGAATGTGAAATAATTATGAATAGTCGAGGGTCCGCTGCAGGCGGGCCCGAGCCAGGTGGCGAAGACCGCCAGAGGCAGGCGCTGCGGTTATTTATATAAATTTTGACTCATTTGTAAACTTCTGAAGATGACACACATTGTGTCTAAATGCATATTCACTAAAAAAAATTTAGACAAAAAAAATACTGTATAAAATATATTTTATCTATTTTTATTTTTCTACTACCGCCCCCCCCCGCCCCCAAATTCATTTAATATAAATTTTTCTCTCGCGGCTTACATACGCGATGTATATAATATCTTAAATATTATATATGTAATTTCTTATTTATTAATTAATTAAATTTGAATCGGGCGTCGGAGCTAGTACATTTATTATTTAATTGTTAAATTCCTTTTAGCAGAGAGCGTTATCTAAATTCCAATAATACGACGAGTGAATAAAAATTCATTCGAAAAGATAATTGGAGGGTATTTTTCTTTTTTTTGCCCCCCATCATCCACCCTTCATCTTTAATAAAGCTCACTTACGTTACATTAAATCGTTCAAACTTAAAAATACTCTCTCCGTAAAATACGGTATTTATATTAATAAAGAAAATTTCCCTCTCTAATTAGCGTTAAGGGGGAATTACTTATACAAGAGGGGGGGATTAGTGCGTGGCTATGTTCTCTCTCTCTCTCTCCATTTGTGTGGTTCCCCGGGCCATTGAAGACGCACACAAAAAGTAGTGTATCCATCAGAGAGAGGCCGCTGGCTAATGGAACTCACCCCTATGGAAGAAGAAGAAGATGGGGACATTGATCAAGGCCTTTGGAGCATTTAAGCCGGCACCAGAACGATATAAACACTTGCTTGCTTTTATCTCTCACTCTTTGGATTATAAATTAACAACAACAGCAACAGCAACAACAACAAAAAACACAACTAATTTATGTATTTATAGTTTTACTAGCTAAATTGTTCTTTGTATAAAAAAATTAAAATATCGGATTTGAATAATTCCAATTCAGCCTGAATGCACACTATTGATACAGTGCTGCCAACAAAAATGTTAAAAAAAGTTCCATAGAAAAAAACCCGGAGCTAGAATTTAAGGACTACAAATTTTTAAATAAAAGAAAATATTATATAAAATTTGAAAGTTTTATTTTTGTTATGCTCAAGGTGGAAATGGCTAAGAAAAAAAAAATTTTTAAATTTATTTTGACTGCGACTCTCAGCTGGAAGTTTCGATGGTCGCTACTACACCACCATCATCAGGCCTACGAAATAATACAAATTATTGTACAAAAATTTTATAAAGTAATCTTTTTATAATAATATACAATTTTGCATTTCGATTTACAAGTTTAATTATAAAAGATTATTTCCTAAAGTTTTTGTACAATATATAGATGTATTATCTCGTAGGCCTGATGATGATGGGGTAGAGAGTCGCTACAAGAGACCATCGAAACTGCCAGCCAAGCTGACAGTCGCAGGCAAAAATAAATAAAAAAACTAAAAGAAAGTAATAAATTCGCCTTTTCCAGCTTGAGCATAAGAACAAATCAAAAAAAACTTTAAAATTAAATATACAAATTAAACACTAGGTTATTTGTTTCAAAGGTTTTATTAATTAAAAATTAACACTTAATACGTATTTCGACAATTCCTTGTCATCATCAGAAGTGATTACATTCTAATGATGATGACAAGGAATTGTCGGATGATGACAAGGAATTGTCGAAATAGGTATTAAGTGTTAATTTTTAATTAATAAAACCTTTGAAACAAATAACCTAGTGTTTAATTTGTATATTTAATTTTAATTTACAAAATGTTTCAACGAGAACTAACGGTCGAAAGTTTAAATCTTAAAAAAAAAAACTTTCAAGATTTATACAATATAAAATCATAATTATCAAATATTGTGCAATAACTGCGAGTATTTTTTTCAAATCTTGGGGGAGGGTAATTACCCCCTTTACACCCCCCCTTGTATCCGCCCTTGCATGCAGCCAGGAAGAAAATATAAACAAAAGGGGAACTCAACTGCGGGAACTGAGAAGATGTCTGTTGAGATTAGACTTGCAAGTCTGAAGATGGTAGGTTTTGGGGAATTAATTAAGCTTTGATTTTTCATAAGAAAATAGAACCCAATTCTTTCCCATGAGGTAAATTATTATAATTTAGAGGAAATTTTTTGAGCCCCCACCCCCCATTTGGAGACAATTTTGGAAAGATGAGTAGTAAAATTTAATTTCGAAATCCCATTTGGTCAGACCCCCGAGTGTAGAGAATTATTGTAGATAGTATCATAAATAAAACATTTTTTTATTTCTCTTAGATATTCTAATAAATCAGAAACGTTATATATTTATTATTTAATAAACATGCATGTTTTTTTTTGTGTGTGTTGTGTCTGAGCGGAATGTATTTTGGTTGCGGCGGGGCTCTTAGCTTCTCTTCTTCCATTCTCTCCCTTGGGATTGTTTCCATAAGCTCTCATGGGATAGAGGCTTTTATTCCTGCATAAATAGCGTGCAACGGGAACGTCTTGGAATCCCCCCCCCCCCCCCCCCCCCCGACCACCAACCACCAACAGCATAATACGGCTTAGAGAGAGGAACATAACTTATTTATTTATTTACCTATCTATCTGCTTGCTGGGAATATTTAATTAGTGATTGAACTTCAAGAAGAAAAAAAACGTCTTAGTTTAAAAATGTATTGGCGGAAGCTGCCAAAAATTGTTTATTCAATCATCTGGAAATGCTTTTATCGGTCTATAAATAGAAATACAATATTCACCTGACTGAATCAGAGAAACTTATATTTAATTAAAGAACTGATGATGGTTCTTAAAAAAGGACCGAAACGTTTCCGGATGATTGAATGAACAGTGAGGGAATTGTTTTTAATAATTTAATACAGGGAGATAGAGATTGGCAACCAAAACTTTCTTAAAGATTTATTGGGGCAACGTTTCGGTCCTCTTCAAATTAAAATATCTAAAAATTATTTGCATCTATCTCCCATCTGATGCAAATAATTTTTAGATGCCTCTATCTAGGCCGAAAAACTATTAAAGAAATGACTTGATAGAATAATAAATATTAAAAAAGACGTGGACACTGGCGGTCAAAGGAAAAGTGCTCACAAGAGCCCGACCCCCAATTAAATGGGATAAATCATTATTACCCCCTTTAGTGCCCCATTACCTCTCCACCTCTCCTAAATCAAAGATTTCACACTTCCCTTCCCTTAACAAAATCCCGGGAGCCCACTGTCTTTAATGATCCTAGAATTGCCAGAGTCAAATAATTTCTGAATAATGAAAAAATTATTTTATATATATATAAATAGGCCTATAAATAAACTCGTGTAGAAAGAGACAAAATTAAAGGCTGCTACATGTGATAATTTCATTGTTTTATTTTATTAATCAAAGAAGATAAATATTTATTATTAGAATTTTAAAGCCTAGAATCATAAAAGTTTAATTTTTTTTTAAACAGTGAAATAATCACATGTAAAAAAGCAAAGAAAGTTGGTTGATGTGTTTATGAATATTTAAGTAAATAAATATTTATATAACTTTAGTAGATAGAAAAGATGGTTAAATACTTTAACAAATGAAACAAAAATAACAAAAATAAACAAGTTTTCATTCGATAAATGGAATGAATAAGTGATTGGTAGTTCTTATTTATTTGATGACTCCAGGAATATTAATAGAATAGATTGACAAACAAAATCTGACAAGTATATCTATAAAATCCAATCATAAAGAGATTATAATAGCAGGCCATGTACCGAGCAAAATAGGAATAAAACAATTTCCTTAGAGATTTTATCTTAATTATTTACTAACTAGAATAGAAACCTAATCAAAAATTAACAGAGAAACCCTCGATTTTATGCTGAATCAAATACACTTAGATTTTAGCAGATGACAAAATGACACACAAAACACTTGCAAATCTGTTTAATTCAACCGAGTTGGAGCACTTGGGTATTATTATTTAATTGATAACATGTAAAAGATTATTAACGTTTGATAATCGAATCATTTTTAGAATAAATATTTAAATAAAAATAATTTTTTTTATAGCTTGCTAACCTCACCTGTCATTTTTTCATCACATTTAACATTAAAAGTTGATTATTATATTTATTATAAACGTAAAAACAAGTGAAAATAATTAAATATTTTTCAAGGAATTAAATAAATTCTACCTTTAAAAGTTGAATTTGCAGCCAGACAGGCCCAGGTCGTCAATTGCAGGAAAATCACTTTGAATTCACAACACACACATAAAAATAAAACTATAGCAAACTATTATATAACTAAATGAATAACACAAATAAATAAATACTATTTAAATAATAAAGAAAAGTTAAAAAGAACACGGAACCGAGTGACAGTTAAAGAAAGCGAGATCGGACCGGCGCGAATTGCTCAAGGAGCTGTGTAGAGAGCGCTGCCATCGACACACACACACACACACACATAGCCACTCTCACACACATACGCCTATATGCATTCAGGATGGTTAAAAATGTAATTAAATGTGATAACTAAATGGGAAAAATTTTTAATAAAAATAATTAAATTTGATTTATAATAAGAAGGAAATTCAAAAAAAAATCTGGTGTGACTGGTCGCACAGCACACAACTTTCTCTTACCTTTGGTATTCGATAGTTGTGTTCGGTGCTTATCACACCAAAATTTTTTGTGTCGATATATATTTAGTTTCCGACATTCGAATTAGAATAAAACGTCTGGTGGGGTGGGTGTTCTGGGGGGGGGGGGTACTGGGGTGCTGGTTACGGTAATTTAAAGGCGCATTATGTACTTGTTTGCCAGAATATAAATACAAATCAAATTTTTAAGTATTAATTTTTAAAATTTTACATTAAAAATACATTTTTTTTAAAGTATTTTTTTCAAATATCAGGGAGGGGGGTAATTACCCCCTTTAACCCCCCTGTATCCGCCCTTGTCTCTCTGTGAGTCTGCTGTGTGTATCTGTGAACAAAATATCTTCAGAACGAAAAGAGCTAAGAAGTTGAAATTTTATAATTAAGTTAGGCACCCCCTGGGACGTAACCTGAAAATTTTGAACAAAATCGGGCAAAGAGTACTAGTACTTTACTGATGTACTTTTTCAGTTTTTTTTTTTTTCGGTTTTCTCAAAATACGTTCTAAAGATTTTGATTAAAATTCAAAAAAATTTTAGATGCTTTTTATAATTCATATTCTCAATTTGCTCTTAAAATTATTTGAAGACCACTTTACTCTTGAACTTCAGAGGAAAGAAAGGATAAACTAAGGGTCGCGGGTTCAGTCCCCAGGCAGTCCGATGATTTTATTTAACCCATTTGGATACCAAATGGCTTGAATTCTAATATATCGGGGGAAACTAAATATATGTCGACACAAAAAAATCTGGTGCGAACAGTCACACCAGATGTTTTATTAATTTAATGAAATAGCCTAATATTGGCTGTTTTGATATTTTTCTTTTAATATTTATATGAATTTGGTTTTTCTCTAAGAGTAGATTTACTCTAATAATATAGTTCTATGATAAGTAGTTCGAAAGGTTTAATGATGTTTGATTAAAAAAAAAAAAAAAAATGATATTCAAAGTTCCAGTATACACAATTCATATATTAATTTACTTTGACTTTATTTCGTTAATTATTAATCTTCAAAGTCAGTCATAGAATATTACTAGTTCAATTCAAATATTTATCTAATTTAAATATGCATATATTAATCGCTTCAACGTTTTATATAATGTTTAGATTGGATTAATTAATTTAAACGATGACGTAGAGGACTCTGGGGATTTATTAATACCTTCAAGTTTTATAGAAGAAAGAGAGAGAGAGAGAAGGGGTTTATTTATTTAACTGTTCATATAATAATAAGATCGAAAAAAAGTGGTGGCCTGACAGAGCACACAACTCTCGTTGTGTTCTGTGCTTGTCATCCCCGAATCTTTTTGTGTCGAGATATATTTAGTTTCCTCTAATATATATGGACCCTGTTATGCATTAGTGTGTCAAGCGCCAAAAAAATTAAAAATTGAGTTAAGCACGGAATATTGTTTCAAATGCTATAATTAATAGTAATTTGTTTTTTCACACATTCACACTTTTTTCCTCATTCACACAGTCTTTTCGGCAACTTAGGCCATATAAGACTTTAGTTATTTATGAATTTATCTATATTGGGGTCCAGGCATTCTTATTTAAGCCATTTGGTATCCAAATGCCTTAAATAAAATCATCGGACTGCCCGGGGTCCGAACCCGCAACTTTTGGTATATGAGGTTAGCGCGCTAACCTCTACACCAAACCCCGAGGGCAATAGTATTTTTTATGAAATATGTCCTAAAAAATTTATATTTAATATTACTTGCACAATTGACAAAAAAAATTATATATAATCCAATGAAAACAAAAAAAAAAAAACTTTAATGTTAATTTTCTCAAAACTCGGTAGCTGGCACTTGACACATTATTGAGTAACAGGGTCCATATATATATATTTTTTAAACACTCACACTTTTTTCTCATTCACACGCCCATTCACACAGTCTATTCGGCAACTTAGGCCATTTAAGACTTTGATGATAACCGTTAATTATTAATATATCTATTGGGAGTCCAGGCATTTCTATTTAATCCATTTGGTTTCCAATTGGCTTAAATAAAATAATCGGACTGCCTGGGGTCCCGTCCCGGGTTCGGTATAGAAAAGGTCGGCACGCTAAAAACTACACCAAGCCCGTAGGTCTCCAATATATTAAAATTAAAGCTGTAAAAGGCCCGGGGGGGGGGGTGGGGGGGTTTCCCCCTACCCTATGTTGCTAAGGTCGGGGGGTTGGGTCCCCTGGGGCTTTTTTTTTTTTTTTTATGATTTAATATTAAAAACCAAAAAATAAATATTTATAAATAAAATTTATATTATTGTTTAGATGGTTGTGCTGGGGGGGGGTGGGGGGGGGGGGGGGGGGGGGGGGGGGGGGGGGGGGGAGGAGGAAAAAAAAAAAAAAAAAAAAAAAAAAAAAAGCTGTAAAATTTATAAACATGGGAAAATATTTATATTTTGTTACCATGACAATCATTTCTCCTAACTACCCTATGAAGTACAAGAGTAAAGTGTGCTTCAAACAATTTCAAGGGTAAAATAAGAGTATACATTTTAAAAAGCATCTAAAAAAATTATTGAATTTTGCATTTTAATCTAAATCCTTGGAGTGAATTTTGAGAAAACCGATAAAAACTGAAAAAGTTCATCAGTAAAGTACTAGTACTCTTTGCCCGATTTTGTTCAAAAGCTTCATGTTAGGTGCCATAGGGGTGGCTAACTTAAATATAAAATTTCATCCACGTAGCTCAATTTCTTTATGCTTAAAATTGAATACACACAGACAGACCATGTAGCGAAAATATAAATATTTTCCCATGTTTATAAATTTTACTTCTAATATAGCGGCAGAAACTAAATATATGTCGACACGGAAAATCTGGTGTTACCAGCACTTTCGGTAATCGAAAGTTGTGTGCTGTGCTACAGTCCCACCAGATTTTCTTTTTTTTGAAAATTATCTCTAAATGTTGGAATAGAACATGTGCTCTTGAATTGAGCATACGTAAATCAGAGTAGAGGAAGAAGTCAAGGAGAAGTATGAATTATTTACCGAGTCGACGTCGGGGGTGTCGTTTTGTACACTAGAGCGGAGGGAGGGGGGAGGGGGGGGACAAATGGGATCATTAGAACGAACGTTGCTGGCTGACTCTCTTAATCAACAAGACGAAGGAAAGGAGAGAAAACCCTTCAAATAATATTGCCCCACTCAAGGACAAGGGCCATTGTCTTTACTTTACAAGCCTTTGAATTTATTATGATTTTGTTTTGTTTTGTTTGGTTAACATACAACAACAACATCGAACCATGTATAAATCTAGAATTTCTTTTATTAAAGTGGAACTTTTATTTGATGGACTCAAATTTTTTCGCTCTTCTATCAGCATGTCGCGTTACAAGCCGTGACGTCAAAGGCCGTGACGCTACAACCCATGACGTCACAAACCGTGACGATAAAAATAGAAAAGTTGAAATTTAATTTATATGACGAATTATAAAAAAATAATTGTGAGATTTAATTATTCAATTTCTAAATTGATAAAATATAATTTTTAAAATAATTTAAAATGATTCAAATTACTAAATAAATATTGTTCTCAGTTTTTAACATGCCTCTATTGATTTCCCATTTTCCACTTATTAAGTTAAGATTAAAAACGCGATTTTAATACCCTTAATTGAATAATTTTCTGAAAATTTTCGGTTAAACGCCTACAATCGGGAAAAAAGTTTCACTTGCATCGTGGTTTCATAAAACCACACAATGATTTTCAATTTTCTCTTACTTAAAGAAAGTATTAGATTCATGTCAAATATTTCATAACGTGATTTCGATGGAAATACACGTTTTGTCTGTCTGTGAACAATATATCTCAAGAACGGAAAGAGTTTGGAGGTTGAAATTTTATATTTAAGTTAGGTTCTGTCCTGGGACGTGACACAAAGCTTTTTGAACAAAATCGGCCAAAGAGTACTAGTACTTTACTGATGTACTTTTTCAGTTTTTTTCAATTTTCTCAAATATATTTGTAACGATTTTGATTAAAATTCATAAATCAATAATTTTTTATATGCTCTTTAAAATGTATATTCTCATTTTGCCCTTGAAATATTTTGAAGCACACTTTACTCTTGTACTTCAGAGTGAAATTTTTGAATTCTAATTTATCGGCGGAAACTAAATCATAAATCATCTGGTGTGACAATGCACAGAACACAACCTTCAATTACCGAAGTTGTGTGTTGTGAGATCAACACACCAGATTTTTTTTTTCAATCTCTAACAAAATATAATCAATTAACCTTTCGCTTTATTTTTTTCTTCTCTTTTAGTATCAAATAGATAAATTGATATCCATATCCTCCTCATATGTTTTTTTTTTCACGTCAACTTTGTTATTCTTTTTTTTGAATCGAAACAATTTCTATTTGGAAACTAATGGCAAGGAAAATGAAACAGAGAAGAGGGGCAAAAAAAAAAAAAAAAACGGGAACGAAATTGATGTGGGATAAGAAAGAAAGAAAGATAGAGGAAAAGGGAGGGATAAAAGATCCAAGTTGACGTTCGTTCGTCTTTTTTAGATTCACAAAAAAGAAACTAAGGGTTATTTAATATTATTCAGTATTTTTTTTGTGTGTATGACTTTGTCTTGGTCGCGACTCCTGAGTTTTTTTTTTATCTTATAATTGGCTATGATACAGAGTAATTAATGCAGAAAATGGTTGTATAGAATTCAATAAGAGAAATGAAGAGGAAAGCAGCCAGGTAGGAAGCTTCTATTATTAAATCAAACTCAATCGATTACAAAACGTTTCGGCCTATTTTATTGTGCCATCTTCAGTTGTATAATAGTTTAAAAAATCATTGTGTGGTTTTATGAGACCACGATGCAAGTGAAACTTTTTTTCGAATCGTAGGCCTTTAACTGAAAATTTTCAGAAAATTATTCAATTAAGGGTATTAAAATCGCGTTTTTAATCTTAACTTAATAATTGGAAAATGGGAAATCAATAGAGGCATGTTAAAAACTGAGAAAAATATTTATTTAGTAATTTGAATCATTTTAAATTATTTTAAAATTATATTTTATCAATTTAAAAATTGAATACTTAAATCTCACAATTATTTTTTTATAATTTGTCATATATATTAAATTTCAATTTCGTTATTTTTGTTGTGACGGCTTGTGACGTCAGGCTTGTAGCGTCACGGCCTGTAACGCGACATGCTGATAGAAGAGCGAAAAAATTTGAGGCTCTCAAGATAAAAAAAAAAGTTGTTAATTCTTCTGTTTAGTCATTTACAATTGCCTATGTATTAAACAATCCAAATATATTTGTATATTGAATATGACTGGCTTATGGACAAACGTATTACTAACTCTATTTTTACTTTCTCTTACCTATGTATATATGTAATATATATATAGAGAGAAAGTATTAGTTCATGTCAAAAATTCGATGTCGAGATTTTGATGGATCTTTACGTTTTGAGGTCCCCTGTATCCAAAAAAGTGGTTTTCGCGATATGGTCTGTCTGTGTGTGGGTGGGTGGGTGGGTGTGTGTGTGTGTTCAATTTTAAGCATGAAGGAATTGAGCTATGAGGCTGAATTTATATTTAAGTTAAACACCTCCCGGGAGCGTGAAAATAAGCTTTTAATCAAAATCGGTCAAAGAGTACTAGTACTTTACTGATGTACTTTTTCAGTTTTTTTCGATTTTCTCAAAATTCGCTCTAACGATTTTGATTAAAATTCAAAAATCAATTATTTTTTAGATGCTCTTTCAAATGTATATTCTCGTTTTGCCCTCAAAATTGTTTGAAGCACACTTTACTCTTGTGCTTCATAGGAAAGATAGGAGAAATGGTTGCCATGGTAACAAAATATAAATATTTTCCCATGTTTATAATTTTGACATCTTAAACTTCTGCCCACGGGGCGTGGTGTAGAGGTTAGAGTGCTAACCTCATATACCAAACGTCGCGGGTTCGGACCCCGGCAGTCCGATGATTTTATTTAAGCCATCTGGATACCAGATGGCTTAAATAAAAATGCCTGGACCCTAATATATAAATAACGGTTATCGTAAATGTCTTATATGGCCTGAGCTGCCGAAAAGACAGTGTGAATGTGTGTGTGAGTGTGAGTGTGAATGAGAAAAAAAAAAAAAAAATCTTAAATTTCTAATATATTGGCGGAAACTAAATATATTTCGACACAAAAAATCTGGTGAGACAAGCACAGTACACAACTTTCGATTACCGAAGCTAGAGAAAGTTGTGTGCTGTGCGCCAGTCACACCAGATTTTTTTTTTTTTTCAAACTCTTATACAACTGAAGATGACACAATACGGCCGAAACGTTTTGCAATAAAGAAGTTTGATTTAATAATGAAGTCTTCATTCCTGTTATATTCCTCTTCATTTCTCTGATTTTATTATTATTATTATCATTTATTATTATTATTTGAAATTCCTATCTGGATCCCCGTTTATTTACCCGAGGTGTAATATAATGTAAAAATTTGGTGTGACTGACAAACTTCGATTACCGTAGGTAATCATTTTGCCTTCAGAATGAGAAAGTGAAAGTGAAAATTTGAAAGAGCATCTAAAAAATAATTGATTTTTGAATTTTAATCAAAATCGTTAAAGCGAATTTTGAGAAAATCGAAAAAAAAACTAAAAAAAAAATGCATCAGTAAAGTACTAGTACTCTTTGGCCGATTTTGTTCAAAAGCTTATTTTCACGCTTCAGGGGGATGTCTAACTTAAATATAAAATTTCAGCCTCAATTTCTTCATGCTTAAAATTGAACGACAGACAGACCATGTTCCAAAAACCACTTTTTTTGGATGGATTCAAAGGATCTCAAAACGTGTATATCCATGAAAATCTCGACATCGAATTTTTGACAATACTTTCTCTCTGTATATTAACATATATAGAGAAAGTAAAATTATTTTTATTAAAGTCACACCCTAAATGGGCTCAGTAGCCGAAAAGGATAAAAAAACAAAATTAAAAATAAATAAATTTAGTGGTGTGGAAGGTGATGAATGTTGAAGACTAAAAGGGTTAAAATAGTTTTGTAAGGAATTTTCAAACTCATTTTCTAAAGGTTGATGAATCACAACCGTTTTTTCTTCTCTCTCTCTCTCTCTATTTCTGTTTTGTGGAAAAATATGAAATAAGATAAGAAGGCACGTTCGCGTGTTCCCTTTTTTTTTTAAAGGGAAACAACAAACTCTCTCTCTCTCTAACCTCTGTACTAATTAATGCCGAATCGTTGATATCTGCAGCCCTGTAATTTTCACTAGTTTTTTTTTTTTTTTTTTATCACCTCCCTCCTCTCCCTTAGGGGGCTGGAAATATCGCCGTATCGGAAATTAAATCTACTGCTGATGGCGTATAATGAGAAAATGTTGAGGGTGGGAAAAAAGAAAAAAAAAAAATTTTACGTGATCGAGGTAAAATATTCTCTTTTTTTTTTTTGCTTTTCTTAAGGGGGGTGAAAAGGAAAGGTTGAACTAGGGAAGAAGACGTTTTTTTTTTTTTTTTTTAACAAGTCAATAAATTATTCGTAAAATAAATCTGAATATTAAAGCAATTACATGTGGTCGGAGGGGAAGGAGAGGGAAGAATGTTGTAATTGAAATTTGATTTTGTAACTTCTATGTTACATAATAATTGAGGGTGGAATTTATTTATTTAATAAAACCTGGACAGGCAGCTTTGTTTTTTAGTTGTTACAAGAATAAAAAAAATCTGGTGTGACTGGTCGCATAGCTTCGGTAATCGAAAGTTGTGATCTGTGATTACCACACCAGATTTTTTGTGTCGACATATATTTAGTTTCCGCCGATATATTAGAAGTCAAGATGTAAAATTTATAAACGTGGGAAAATATTTGTTTTGTTACCATCCTATCTTTCTTATGAAGTACAAGAGTAAAGTGGTCTTTAGAATATTTCAATGGCGAAATGAGAATATACATTTTAAAGAGCATCTAAAATAAATATTGATTTATGAATTTTAATCAAAATCGTTGCAGCGAATTTCGAGAAAATCGAAAAAAAAACTGAAAAGGTACATCAGTAAAGTACTAGTACTCTTTAGCCGATTTTGTTTAAAAGCTTATTTTCACGCTCCAGGAGGGTGTTTAAGTGAAATATAAATACAATTTCAACCTGCTAGCTCAATCCTTCATGCTTAAAATTGAACACAGACAGACCATGTCACGAAACCCACTTTTTTTTGGATTTAGGGGACCTCAAAACGTTAAGATCCATCAAAATCTCGACATCGAATTTTTGACATGAATCCAATACTTTCTCTCTCTATATATAGGCTTATGTATATTAACATATATGTAAGAGAAATAAAAACAAAGAAACAAAAACTTTAAATAAATACATTCCCGTGTTTTAGGCTTAAGGGAATTTACTTTTTTACTTTTTAAATATTAATCTCCATCTCGCTCTCTCTATCTAAAACGGAATTTCTCCATGGAATAGTTTTCAAGAGGGCATTGGAATATTCCATAGATGTAGAGAAATTTTATTCCAAAATTCCATTCAAGAGAGAGATATATAAATATAAATATTCACTCTAAAGTTCAAGTAGAGGTTTAGAGGGGGATATGCTCCCAAAAAAATTATAATTTATATGCCTCCTAAGTATAAGCTTACTCCTAAGAAAATAAATCCTACGAGTAACCACTAATGCCAGAAAGAGAGAATTAAAAGGTAAAAGAGATAAATGTTAAAGGTTCCCTCTCAGTGATACATTCTTCGAAAGGAGTCGGTGCCTCCTCAAAGTAGGACATCCTCCCTAGCATAGAAGAGGTTGGATAAAAGGAACCAGAAATAAGGATTAGTTCACTAATTAGAAATGAACGCAGAAGGAGGAGGGATGAAGATAAGGGCAGCCTGGTGGATATTGTTGAGAAGGATGAATAAATAAAATCCGGAGCTGATGATCAGGCAATTTATTTGGATATCCGCTATAAGTCGACGTTTCGGAGCCAAAACGACACCTTCTTCAGGGACATGCGGTGTCAAAAAAAAAATTCAATTTAGTCATAAAAGCTATGAAGACATGTGGTAAAGGCAATGGTGCCAAACGAAGAATGAATCATAAACTGTAAAAAAATTTTTTGTAATTTTACAATTGTTTAGCAAGCATATTTCCTACACAAAAACATACTAAATTTAGTAAATCTTTGCAAAAACCATTTACAAATGTATTGTAATTTTTGAAAGCCGTATGAAAATTAAAATGTGTGGTAATTTTAGAATTCCTAAACTGCTTTCGAAAAAAAATACAATTTTTAACGAAAAATACTATACAATGTTTGTAAAATTCTCTATTTTTCGAAGAAAATTGTAATTTTAAAATGTTTTTTTGTTGTAAATATTTGTAAATTTAGTAGATAAATGCATAGTAGATATCATTTACAAGGGAAATTTGTAAATTTAGTATTCGAAAAAACACTAAAATTAAGATTTTTTTTTACAGTGTAGCTTTTATGACAAAACTGAGGGCTATTTGTTTTTTTGACACCGTATGGTTCTGAAGAAGGAGTCGTTTTGGCTCCGAAACGTCGTAAGTAATCCAAATAAATTGCTTGATCATCAGCTACGGATTTAATTTATTCATCCTTCTCAGCAGAAGGAGGAGTTAGAGATAGAAAATAATGTAACTTCACGAGGTGCCGGTAGATGACTACGACCAGAGGCCGGTTGGGTTTGAGGAGTATGTCTTCGTGAACGGAGCAAGCACCTTGAGTAAATAAACGGGGATCCCGATAGGAATTTCAAATTTTTTAAAAGAGCGAATGCTTGTGAATTAATTTGACCTCTATTTTTTTTTATTAAAGTTGGATAAAAATTCTAACCTTGTTTTTTTTTATATGATAAAATAAAGAGAGAGAGATAAATAATATTTATTTGACCAAGTCATATTTTGTGAGATCTCTCTTTAAGTCCCCACTTTATACTACTTCTAATTACATTAATGCCGGACTATCAATGTTGCCTTTACTAATCGGATAACTTCCCTCTCTCTCTCTCTTGCCTTTACTCTCCTTCTTCTTCTACTTCCTTTATCCAATTGTTCCTTTATTGTGTTTCCAATCTACAGATATTTTTTCTTTTTTTTTTTTTTTGTATTTTCCTTCCCTCTCAATGAGATATTCAATTAAGTGGTTTTCAAATGAATAATTGCTTGTTTGTCTTTTTTTTGGTTAATTCTTTTATTAGCATAAATGCTTTCTTGATTTTTTACTTTCTTTTATGTTTTTTTTTTTTTTTTTTTTTTTTTTACTTTCTTTTTAATATATAAAGTGCCCTCGGGCTTGATGAATGGGTTAGAGTGCTAACCACGTATACCAAAAGTCGCGGGTTCGGATTGGTATTTCGACACTTGGTGTGTGTCAAATTTACAAGTGATATAAATACTAACACACCAAATATCGTAATTCACATCACAGACAAACATACAATCATAGGGACAGACAGATGAACGGACACTGAGCTATTATTTATATAATGAACGATTATAGATCTATGAATTTTTTTTTTTTTTTTTTTTTAATCCAGGAATTTTTTGCAGTCATTTTATAAGTTAATCCTTAATTTCTAAATTATTTTGATCTCTTCAATATATAGGGCCTAGAAATCTACAAATATAGATAATAAAATTATTTTATTAAAACTTTTAGAACAAATTATTAAAAATGTTATCAAGATCGATACGTCAGTGGGCCTTAATAAACGAAATATTTAACTAGCTGCTATACTTTTATTTACTCATAAAACTAAAAAATGGGGGGGGGGGGGGGGAAAAAATCCTGGGCGTGCAGGATTTTTCATTAAATAAAAATATTTTTTTTAAGTAATCAAATCCTCAAAAATGCCTGGACCCTAATATATATAAAAAATTCATAAATAACGGTTATCGTAAATGTCTTATATGGCCTGAGCTGCCGAAAAGACAGTGTGAATGTGTGTGTGAGTGTGAGTGTGAATGAGAAAAAAGTGTGAATGTTTTTTTATAAAAAAAAAAAAAATCCTCAAACAGGCACTGGATTGGAATATTGGATCTCACCACAATAGCCCCCAGGCAACTCTACGAGGAGAGGGAGTTGATGTGACATCCCGTCCTGTGGAAGGGACGTAAAGGAGGCTCCCGCTCAGTGATGCATTATTCGAAAGGAGTCTGTGCTGAGGGGAGTCCTTTCTCAAACTAGGACATCTTCCATAGAATAGAAGAGGTTGGATAAAAGGAGCCGGGTGGAACCAGAAATAAGGATTAGTTCACTAGCTAGAAACGAACGAAGGAGGAGAAGTTAGAGATAAGAAAAGATGTAACTTCACGGGATGCCGGTAGATTACTACGGCCAGAGGCCGGTTGGGTTTGAGGTGTGTGTCTTCGTGCACTTAACCTCGGGTAAATAAGCGGGGATCCCGTTAGGAATTTCAAATAATAATAATAATAATAATGATAGACGTTCGTGGTCAATTTAATTAACTCAATTGAAAAAAACACTTCGACTAAGTGCTAGTTGTTGCTACTCTTCTTTATTTATTTATTCATCTTTTATGATGAAAAAAATGTGATATTTTTAACGCCTTTTTGAGAGAGCAAACGGGAAAATAACACCTTTGTTTAAAAAGAAAAAAAAATCTTGATAAGAAAAAAAAAGAAAATAATAGCGAGAAAGTGGAATCGGATTTCCTTTAACAGAATAGCAATCTTTTTTTAAATATAATTATATATACAGGACGAGCAGGATAGCAAACTTTTTAACGTAAAAAAAAGATGAGGGGGTTGGCTTTCCAAAAAAATAATAAATTCCATCTAATCTGATTTGTATTCATCCCTGTTTTATTTTTTCTTCTCTTACCTATGTAAATATGTAATATATATATAGGGAAAGTATTGGTTTCATGTCAAACCTGATGTCGAGATTTGATGGATCTTCACGTTTTGAGGTCCCCTGAATCCAAAAAGTGGTTTTCGCGACATGGTCTGTCTGGGGGGGGGGGGGGGTGGGTGGGTGTGGGTGGGTGGTGTGGGTGGGGTGGTGGGGGTGGGTGGGGGGCTGGTCACTTTTAAGCATGAAGGAATTGAGCTATGAGGCTGAAATTTATATATAAGTTAAACACCCCGGGACTCCGGAAATAAGTGACCATCGGCTAAAGAGTACTAGTACTTTACTGATGTACTTTTTCAGTTTTTTTCGATTTTCTCAAAATTCGCTCTAACGATTTTGATTAAAATTCAAAAATCAATTATTTTTAGATGCTCTTTCAAATGTATACTCTCGTTAGCCCTCAAAATTGTTTGAAGACCACTCTACTCTTGCACTCCATAGAAAAGATAGGAGAAATGGTTGCCATGGTACTAAATATAAATATTTTCCCATACTTATAAATTTTACATCTGAATTCAAGTATTCCCTACTGCCGGGACAAATACATGTCGACACAAAAAATCTGGTGTGACAAGCACAGTACACAACTTTCGATTACCGAAGGTAAGAGAAAGTTGTGTGCTGTGTGACAGTCACACCAGATTTTTTATTTAATCAGTAAATTGAACTGATGATAAAATTTTATTTTTAGAGATTAATATTAATTATTGAGTGATAACGAATTTTTTAAAGAGGATTAAAAAAATAAAAATAAAATCACATAATTTCTCGATTATTTTTATTTTATATTTTAAATAAAATAGTCACGTGTTGAGAGAGAATCGATTTAAAGAGTCTATTTCAAAAAATCAAGTGTGACTGATCGCACCTTTGGTAATTGTGTGGTATGTGATCAGTTACACCTGATTTTTACTTTCTCTTACCTATGTATATATGTAATATATATATAGAGAGAAAGTATTGGATTCATGTCAAAAATTCGATGTCGAGATTTTGATGGATCTTCACGTTTTGAGGTCCCCTGAATCCAAAAAAGTGGTTTTTGCGACATGGTCTGTCTGTGTGTCTGTCTGTCTGTCTGTCTGTCTGTCTGTGTGTCTGTGAACAAAATATCTCAAGAACGAAAAGAGCTAGGAAGTTGAAATTTTATATTTAAGTTAGGCACCCCCCATGGGACGTGACACGAAGCTTTTGAACAAAATCGACCAAAGAGTACTAGCACTTTACTGATTCACTTTTTCAGTTTTTTTTCGATTTTCTCAAAATTTGCTCCAACGATTTTTTTTAAAATTCAAAAATCAATTATTTTTTAGATTCTCTATAAAATGTATATTCTCATTTTTTGATTGAAATCTTCTGAAGACCACTTTGATTGATTGATTGATTGATTAGTTGTTCTGGGGCTTCTCTTTGCACTGCGACCTTCTAGATCAGATCTATTGTGCTCCCCGTTCTAGGAATGGTTCGAATTCGGGTGATGTTTTACCCCTGAATTCCTATGTCCATCCCTCAGGCCCTAAGTGCCTGGAATTGGAGGGATGTGTACTCCCTTTTGCTCCAGCAGAGACGTTCGACTTTGGTTGAATTTTTTCGGCAAGTTGGGTTCGAACTCGAGTGACATTTACCTCGTATTACTAAGCCTCAGCTTATCCGATAAGCCACGCTCGCCTCGAAGACCACTTTACTCTTGTAATCCATAGAAAAGATAGGAGAAATGGTTGCCATGGTATCAAAATATAAATATTTTCCCATACTTATAAATTTTACATCTTGAATTCAATTGTACCCTACTGTCGGAAACTAAATACATGTCGACACAAAAAATCTGGTGTGACAAGCACAGTACACAACTTTCGATTACCGAAGGTAAGAGAAAGTTGTGTGCTGTGCGCCAGTCACACCAGATTTTTTGAAATAGACTCTTTAAATCGATCTTCTCAAATTTGTGTGCTGTGCCATTCAAATACGTGAGACGCACCAGCCTTGAGATTAAATAAAAATTTTAACTTTAATGACGGAAATTGCCAAATTAAATAAAAATATTTATTTGATTATTAGTTAGCGAATGCTAATCACAACCTCCTTCAGGACAATTATTTTTAAAATACAAGATATCCGGTATTTTTTTTTCTTTTATGGTCAACGTTATACAATTTTTAAAAATTAAATTCTTTAGTGATATTTTGGCAAACAGGCACTGGATTGGAATATTGGATCTCACCACAAAAGCCCACAGGCAACTCTACGGGGAGAAGAAGCTGCTGTGACATCCCGTCCTGTGGAAGGGACGTAAAGAAGGTTCCCTCTCAGTGATGCATTCTTCGAAAGGAGTAGGCCGGTGCTAAGAGAGTCCCTCCTCAAACTTAGGACATCCACCTTAGTATAAAGATGTTGGATAAAATGAACTGGGTGGAACGAGAAATAAGGATTAGTTCACTAGCTAGAAATAAACGCAGGAGGAGATAGGAAATGTTGTAACTTCACGGGGTGCCGGTGGATGGCTACGGCCAGAGGAGAGTTGTGTTTGAAGTGTGTGTTTTCGTGCTCGAAAGCACCTCGGGTAAATAAACGGGGATCCCGATAGAAATTTCAAATAATAATAATAATTTCTGCCTGATTTTGAAATAATTTTGTTTTTAAAAATTGTATATTTGTAATGTTGACAAAAAACCTGAGGTGCTTTCGTGCACGAAGACACACACCTCAAACCCAACTGGCCTCTGGCCGTAGCCATCTACCGCCACCCCGTGAAGTTACATTTCAAATCTCTAAATCCTCCTTCTGCGTACGTTTCTAGCTAGTGAACTAATCCTAATTTCTGTTTCCACTCGTCTCCTTTTATCCAACCTTTTCTATGCAAAAAAGGAAGTCCTACTTGAGGAGGGACTCCCTCAGCACCTGCGTGCAGCCTACTCCTTTCGAATAATGCATCACTGAGAGCGAATCTTCTTTGCATCCCTTCCACAGGACGGGATGTCACAGCAACTCCCACTCCTCCTAGAGCTGCCTGGGGGGCTAATGTGGTGAGATCCATATTCCAATCCAGTGCGTGCTTGAGGATTTTTTACATTAAATATTTATTTTTATTTAATGAAAAAATCCCGCACGCCCAAACTAGGGAATTTCTTTGTAGATTCAACTTTTGTCGCATGAGATGAGATGCTAACATTTGAACACAAGAGACAAGAATTTCTCCACAGCGCTACAAGCCCCAAAGCAAAATTCCTAATTAAGTACCAGGCGAATAATTCATTTAATTTACTCACAAGTAAACACGGAAGATATTATCACTAGGGAGGGCTGGAGATATTTACCTGAAACAAAGAGAGAAAAATAAATTAATTAAATTATAATATCTACAATATAATAGACTACATAATTGTAGAGTGAGGCTGAACACACACACACCGACTGAGCAAAAACGCTCATCGACAAAACGTTTTTGATGAATTGTGCCTAATTGTGCCTTCAATGATTTTCTAGGGTCAACGCATACCGAGGAGGCAAAACATAATTCAACATCAGTGAACAAAATGTTTTGTCATCGAGCGTTTTGCTCAATCGGTGTGCGTTGGCATTGAGCAAAACGTTTTACTCTTGGACAAAACGTTTTGTCGAAGTGCGTTTTGCTCAATCGGTGTGCGTCCAAACTGACCATCTATTTCTTTCAATTGAATTGACCACGAATAAAATTCGAAATAAATAGAGATAGAGAAAAATAGAGAATGGCCTTCAATGCCGAAAAAGACCTTAATGAAATTAAAAAGTTTGCCAAATTTCTAAAAAAAAAAAAAAAGAAAGTTGGTCAAACACAACATGAAAGGCAAACGGACACTCCAGATTAATTTTTTTTTATTGTTTTACATATACAATAGTATACAAATAATCGAGTTTAATTTATATTATATTTTAATTAACAAGAACTTTAAATGTTATTCTTGTTGAAACATTGTATATTTAATAATATTAAATAATACACTAGTTGATATGTTTCAGTTGTGATCACATTTTTGAAGAAGACAGTAAATTCGATATAAATTATTTCATCAATAAATACTTGAAACATATCACCTAGTGATTCATTTGATACTTAGATAATAATTTGAAATAAGTGGCTTTATTTCTGTACATCCCATAGATACAAGGAGTTTCAAAAAAAAAAAAAAAAAAAAAGTAGAAAGGAAAATCGAAACTCACTAACAGTAAATAAAAAATAATAATTGTGACGTTTCGCTCTTTAAAACTGACTTGTATTATAGTAGGTTATTTTTTTTTTTTTTTTTTTTGAAAAATTCACTGTTGTTCACATTTTTTTTTTTATTATGTTTATATATCCAATAGTAGGCTATGTATAATAATAGCCTATTCTATATCATATCGTGATATAAAATTTTTTTTTTTTTATTTCACCTATGGGGATCATGAAATTTCATTTTCTTCTTCTTCTTCTCATGAGACATATTTTCGTTCTCGCCTTGTCGTCGACAGCGTTATTTTATTCGATAAAAGAGACAAGAGTTTAAAAAAAAATCTGGTGTGACGCACAGCACACCAGATTTTTTTTTTCTCTTAATAGGATCTAGTAGTAGGCCTAGTAGTTTGCTTGTTCTTTAAGACCATCTCACGCTCTCTCCCTTTGGAAACAAACTAAGACAACAGGGGCCCTAATCTAATCACGAGGCGAGAACGAGACGCCATATTAGATTTACGCCTCTCTCTTTGGAAGTAACAAGTGTCTCTTTCCTTTTTGTAATGTAGTACATATACAATAATAAAGTAATAACCCTCTCCAGCAGAGGCATTTTACAAAAGTGAAGACAGTTTGAAATATTTAGGCCTGCTACTAAAAAAAAGAACAATTTTTTACTTTCTCGTAAGAGAAAGTATTGTAATCGTTAAAAAATTCGACTTCGAGATTTTGATGTTTCTCGACGTTTTTAGACCTCCCTGAGTCAAAAAATACCATTTTGGGCATTATGTCTGTGTGTGTGTGTGAACACGAGTGCTTGAAAACGGAAGCAGCCAGATCGATGGAGTTTGGTATATACGCCTTGCACTAAAAATTGTAGATTTCTATCAACTTTTGATGTAAATACGTCACCTAGTAGTAGTAGGCCTACTTTACCTAAAAAAAAAAATTTTCAGAAATTTTGAAATTTTCAATTTTTTTTGACATATTATGATAAATTACTCAATTTTAAAAAGTTTTTATTCTTTGACATTTTTTCTAAAACTTAATAGTTTTTGAAATAGTCAACGAAGAAAAAGACATTTTTCGTTAATTTTGAAAAAAAATCAAAACAAAATCATACATGTGTTATTAAAAAACATGTAAATTATAAACAAATGCATTTATGAAACAAATTTAAAATTTTTTTGAAAAAACTTATTAGGTAGTTAGTATTAAGTACTACTTCCAGGTGACGTATTTATAAGAATTAAACTTTCGACCGTTGGTTCTCGTTGAAACATTTTGTAAATTAAAATTAAATATACAAATAACCTAGTGTTTAATTTGTATATTTAATTTTAATTGACGTATTTATTCCAAAAGTTAATAGAAATCTACAATTTTAGTGTAAGGAGTATATACCGAATTTCTTCTCCATCTTGCTGCTTGCGTTTTAAGCAATCGTGTTCACACACACATGCAGATGTAATTCCAAAAGGATATACGAGAAAGTTTCGGGGAAGTCATTCCCGATTTTTATATGAATTATTCACAAACCAAATCAATTAACTCCACCATTTAGTTTTATATTCATGAGTTATTTTTTTTTTTTCATGATAACTTATTTTTTAAAAAAATTGTAGGCCTATATTTAAAAAACCAATGTTTTCTTTGACAGGAGACTTTGTATAGAATTGGTGCTGGGTAGGCAGCCAGGATTAGATGGTTTTATGAAACTACAATGCAAGTGAAACTTTTTTTTTCGGATCTTAGGCGTTTAACTGAAAATTTTCAGAAAATTATTCAATTAAGGGTATTAAAATTTCGTTTTTAATCTTAACTTAATAATTGGAAAATGGGAAATCAATAGAGGCATGTTAAAAACTGAGAACAATATTTATTTAGTAATTGAAGATTTGAATCATTTTAAAAATTATATTTTATCAATTTAAAAATTGAATAATTAAATCGTACAATTATTTTTTTTTATAATTCGTCATATATATTAAATTTCAACTTTCCTATTTTTGTTGTCACGGCTTGTGACGTCATAGCTAGTGACAGTCACGGAGCCCTGTAACGCGACATACTGATAGAAGAGCGAAAAAATTAGAGGCCATTAAATAA